>PVLA01005463.1:0-147166 GCA_004027455.1 Hydrochoerus hydrochaeris
AACATTCACAGCAGTGCTTGTTCTAAGACATGGGGAGTGTAGCCGAGGACAGCAGGCCAAGCCATGGTGGCTGAGTTGGTCCTCTGGGTCGGTACACCGGTGGAGTGTGTTGGGTTGCAGGCAGGGTTGTGCAGCCTAAGCCTGGAAGGAGCACGGTGGTCATCCTCTGTGAAGCACCAGTGGGAGGGCGCCAATGTGCACAAGCCGGGCTTAGCTGCCTGAGCTGGCACAGAGCTTGTGTTCTTCATTCATGCAGCAGCAGCAGGGAGGCACTGAGGCATGCAGGCACGCCCAACGTCCTGAGCCGGGCGGAGCTCCTTAGCTTCCTCTGCATGGTGGCAGTGGTGGGGGGGTGCCAAGGCACGCAGGCACACCCAGCAGCCTGAACCGGGGCAGAGCTCAGAGGCACACAGGCATGCAAAGCAGCCTGAGCTGGGGCAGAACTCAGTGTTCTTCCTCGTTTTTTATAGTTGTAAAATTAGTCAGCATCTCCTGAGATCCAGTCATGTTGGAGCTTAGGGCCCTGAGCAAGAAAGCAACCCTTCCACCTTCCTGGTAAGACTGGTAAGAAGCCGTGTGTTGAGCGAGCTGTGTAAGAGCCAGGAAGACAATAGTCAGCATCTCCCATGAGCCTACTGAGAATCAAACATCCCATCCCCTCTCCATTAGCAACTGGGAGCCAGAGGTCTGAGCAACTTTTGGGAGGAAGACAGTATACAATATAGCAAATATAGGGAATTTCCTTCTATCATCTCTTTGAAGGAAAATATTATTTTCACTGTTTTGCTTTGTTCTGATTAATTGTATTGCTCTATTCAATATTCTGTTTGGATAAGTTCTATAATGTTCTGTATTTGGTGTGATTTTGCTATACCTGATTGAAAGGACAATTATTGTGAAGATAACGAGATATACTATGGTACCTATTACTATTATCCCAGTATCCTGCTGTGAAGTTCTGTACCAGTTTCACTGCATTGTCTGAATTGGCTTTGTTCTGTCTTGTTCTGTTGTATTTTACTATCCTTAAAATAAGAAAAATTTTAAAAATACAATTGTAAAATTTTTATTAGTACACATTTGCAGTAAATAGAGATTGTACTCACAGTCCGGAGTTGGCACATGGACACGACCCATCTCAGTTCTTTTCTTCCCCGTATTCTCCATCTCCCCCTTGTTGAGATACCTTTTGCCAGCATCAGCTTCATTCATTTTATAAGATGTTGTTGAGAGATTAACTGTAAGACTAACAGATCAAAAACCATATAAAGTGCCTAAGATAATTATATTAAAGCAAGTTAAATTTTAGATATGTTATTCATGTTCAGTTACAAAAATAAGTTTTTCTTTTTTACTATTACCTGTCATTTATTTTACATTTTACTTATGTATTAGCTTTCTCATATAAAATAAACCATGTGATATTTGAGTTTGTATGCCTGAATTAATTCCCTTAACATTATGGTTTCAAAGTGCATCTATTTTCTGACAAATGACTCAAATTTACCTTTGAGTAGTACTCCATCCTGTATAAATACCTATTTTCTTTATCTGTTCACCTATTTATGGACATACAAGCTACTTACAAGATTTAGCTATTGTGAGTTGTGCTGCTATAAACTCAGGTATGTCTGGATAACTGTAATGAGGTGTTTTTAACTCTTCAGGAAGTTACATAAGAGGAGAATACCTGGGTCAAATGAAATTCTTATCTTTAGTTTTTTAAGGAATTTCCACACTGATCTCCACAGTGCTTGTATCAGTCTACACTTCCCAAAACATGGCCAGCATTTGTGATGGGCTGATTTCCTGAAAATAGCCCTTCTTTCCGGACTGAGATGGAATCTCTGGGTTGTTTTAACTTGCATTTCTTGAACAGCCAGAGATGTTGAACATCCTTTGTATGTAATTATTTGCCATTTTTACTTCACCTGAGAAGTATCTATTCTTTTCAAATGCCTATATTTTGATTAGTTCTTCAAATTTTGCACTTTAATATTTTAAATTTTTCATATATTCTAGACATTAATCTTTTGAGGAACAGCTGGAAAATATTTTTTCAGTTCTAAGGGCTGTCTCATTACTCTTCAAATAATCCCATTTGTTGATTTTTAGTGTTATGTCTTGTGTAATTGGGATTCTGTTTGCCTACACCTACATCTCAAGAGATTTACCTTTTTTTGGTTTCTGGTAGATTAAGTGTTTCTCTTTTAAACTTTAAATCCTTGGTTCATTTTGATTTTAGTTTAGTTATTGCATGGTGAGAGATGTGGGAACCCTGTGTGTTTTCTTCCCCAATACCATGCTCTTTTTAGCACTGTAGCTTTGTAGTATAACTTGAAGTCTGGCATTGTGATGTCCCCTGTCTTTCTCTTATTGCCCAAGTCCTTTTGCTTTTGCTGTTCTAAATCACTCCTGGTTCCACAGGAATTTAATGATTGCCTTCTCTAGTTCTATGAGGAATGGCACTGGTATTTAGATTGGGGTTGTTCTGGAAGTATGGTCATTTTAACTATATTGGTCCTGCCTATTCATTTTCCAATTTCTTCTTTGATCTACTTTTCAGAAGACTGTAATTTTCATTGTAGAGAGAGGTCTTTCACTTCCTTCGTTAGGTTAGTTCCTAAGTATTTCATTTTTCTTGGTAGTAATATGAAATGCATTCTCATCCTAACTTCTCTCTTAGTGAGTTTATTGTTAGTAGAGAGAAACATTATTGATTTTTGAGTATTAACTTTGTATCCTGGTGCACTACTGAATTTAGTTATTACTACTAGGAGTTTTTTGGTGGACATTTTGGGGTCTCATATGTAGAGGATCATGTCAGCTGGAATTAGTGATAATTTAAATTCTCCTTTCCTTGCCATATCCTTTTTATTTCATTCTCTTTTCAAATTTTTATGGCTAAATCTTTCAAGAACTAAGTTAAACAGATGTGGTGATCATGGTCATTCTTGTCTTCTTCCTGACTAGAGGGAAGGCTTTCAGTTTCTCTCCATTTAATTGATTGGGATAAAGACTGTCTGTCCCTATTTTCTTCAGTGTTTTAGGCAGTGTTGGATCTTGTCAATGCTTTTTCTGTATCTATTGAGATGATCATGTGATTTTTGACCTTGCTTCTGTTTATATGGTGTATTACATTTATCGATTTTCATGTATTGACCCTTCCCTGCATCAGTGGAATGAGTCCTACCTGGTAATGATGTATGATCTTTTTGATGATTTGCTGTATTCTGTTTGTCAGTATCTGGCAGGATTGTTGCATCTTTGTTCATTAAAGAGGATTTGCTGAATCCTCTTCTGGTTTTTGAATCAGGATAGTGCTTGCTTCCAGGAATGATTCTGGAAGTACTGCTTTAATTTTGACTTTATTAAAGAGTTTCAAGATTATTGGGTGCTAGATCTTCTCTAAAGTTCTTGTACAATTAGGTAATAAATTCATCAGGACCTGAGATTTTCTTAGTTGATGGTTTGTAGCTCTCTATTTTTTTTTTTTGCTTCTTTAATTTCATTACTTGATATTTGATGACCTAGAATTTTTATGTATTCTTGGTTCAGCTTTGGCAATTCATATGCATTAGAAGTTTTGTACTTTATGTAGCTATTTTTACTGGCTTTCCTTTGTGTTTTTATAATAAATTTTCAATGCAATTTTTATGTAAAATTGAAACATAATAATTTCATATGTTCTTGGTATACTAGTTGCTATTTACATGGTTTTGAAAGATTTTCTGGAGTCTGTCAGCTACAGGCTGCAGAAATATTTTTAAGTTATTTCTTTCAGACAAGATCTATTTAGTCTGACTCTCAAATTTTATTTACCAAATTTCAGAAGGTCTAAAACTGATACCCTTTGGAGGGACAAGTTTAATGAATATCGATTTGTCTCAAGGGTTTGGATTTTTCTTATTGTTTGTTTTAATGACATTTTCTTATCTAAGTCATCTGAATGCTCTGGCTTTCATGGTTTCTGGTGAGAAGCTGTCTATCAATCTGAGTACAATTCTGTATGTCTGGACAAAACAGTGTCTCTTGCTGATTTTATGATATTCTCTTGAATAGTTTGAATGTGGAGTATATGTTGATGTCTACAAGTTTATCTTTGAGATTTGCAAGCCTTATGGAATTTCATGCCTCTTATCTAATTTGAGGTGATTGGCTTACTATCGAGTTATTATTTATTCCCTTTATAAAAAATCACATTTCTGATGCTCCAATTATGTATTTGTTGGTCAACTTGATGGTGAACATAGAGACCCTGGACTCCATGAAGTTTTATTATTCTTTTTTCTTCTCTGCTCCTCATAGAGAATTATAGCAATTAATACATCTCCCAAATTCATTGACTCATTCTTTTCCCTTCCAAATCACTGCTAAAATCTGTTAGTGAATTTTACATTTCACTTTTTGTTGTTTAGCTTTACAACATCTGTCTGGTTCAATTTCACAAGATTCATGTCCTGATTAATAGGAACTATTTGTGGAAAACTCATTTTCCAAGATTCTTGTAGTTATTTGCCAAATATGCACTTAAAGTCTTTGTGTATATTTACAGAACTGATTTGATCCCTGGTATTTTTTTGTCAAGGTCTAGATCTCTTCTATGTTGTAACTGTCAATTTCTCCTCCCCTTTTTATTCCCTGAATGAGCTGCCCCTTATAGTACTTTGCATGTGTCTTATATCTTTGATGAAATTGTATGGTATCTCTGCAAGTGAAACTCCTTGCTCTCCCAAGATTACTGCTTTGTTCTGTGTCATTGGTTTTGTTGTTTATGCAGTATGCTTCCTAAATCGTTTCAGAAGAGCATTCATTGTCACCTGTGCTGTGATGCCTGGGTTCCTTTCCTTGGTGTCAGACTTCAACATTAGAAATGCTTCTACAAACGTCATATTAAAGTATATTTTTTATTCAATTAACCTCAAATTACACTCTGTAAATCTTTCAGAATTTCTCAAGGTCCCATAGAATTTATACTGACATTTTTCTCTGCATTTCCAGTGGGTTTTTTTCTGCAGAGTAACAGAAATCACGTTTGTTTAGGCATCTAATGAAGTTGATGTCACAGGCAGAGTTCATGAGAGGCTGCAAAAAGCAGGGAGGGGGAGGACTGGGGAAGGTGGATGAAATAATACTAAGTCATGGTCAGGGGCAAGAAGCCCAGTAGCCCTGCTGCAGGCTGCAATGACCACAGATAACAGTGTGCACCATACTCTTCAAACAGAGGAAAGAAAGGATTGGAAGTGTTCACTGAAGAAGCAGACTTGTTCAACTTGAGACTTAAACATTACAGAGAGTATGCATATATACTTGCATCTAAGCAACTCCTTAATATGTAAATTCTTTACATTTTCATTTATCAGTTAAAATTGCAATTAATTATTTTAAAAATGCAATGACCTTAGTCCCTATAGGCTGATAAACAGCTTCTTCCCTAAGACTCTGGGATGAGAAACTGACCTATTCTCAGGGGCAAAACTCCAGGGAGCACAGTGTCTCCATAACTGTCTCCAGATCTCCAGGTAGAAGCCTCTGGACCCTGACAGGACTGGAGCTCACAACAGTTGAGAAGGGACAAGAGGCTGCCTTTGCTGCTGGTCGTCATTGACCCATTTGAGCAGGAATCACAGTCTCTACCTGCAGGAGAGCCTCTGACCTGAGGACTGGCTGTGAGCCTGCAGCCATGGCAGGGGAAATCCCCCAAAGGTAGGTTTCATTCATGGACTTTTTAAAAAATTAAGTTTGTTGGTATAATTTAGATATACATAATGATAACATTAATCATAGGGAATTTGCACATGATATATCTTTGTTCCTCTTGTTTTCCCCATTCCCCTCTTTCCCTTTAAACTCTCTCTCTCTCTTGAACTTTCCTTTTCATTTTAGCCTTTTTTTTTTAATACCGAGAATCAAGCTCAGGACCTCGTGCTTGCCAGGCCAGCACTTACGCCACTGAGCTAAATCCCTGGCCCATTTTATCCTTTTCTTATTTTTCTTTCCCCTTCTTTCCTTGTCCTGTCACCCCTCCCTAGTTCCCCATTCCTTTTGAACAATTTTTTTCTCATATCACAGTATTTATCACACATTTTGGTTCTTATGGATACTTTTAGTTTCTCACACCAGAAGGTCAATGTGATATTTACAGATGTATATCCAACTTAGTTCACTTAACTTTTTATACAATGTAGTATATCCATAAAGAAGGATCAACTTGAGACATCTATGACTAAATGGATGGAGCTTGACCTCAACAGTGGAAATTTAAGCAATAAGGTACTTGAGAGGTATGTGGAGACCTCTCACTGTGTACAGACCCCCTCTGTGAGTTATGTGGGAGGAGGAATCACACTGCCGTGCTCCACAGGGAAAGAAAGAATTCTAGGTGCATTTGGAGCAGAATCCACATGCATGTCCTTTGCTTCATTTTTCTTTCCCTGCCTTAGAGACATTGGAAAAATCAGAACATGAAGAGAGAGAGAGAGAGAGAGAGAGAGAGAGAGAGAGAGAGAGAGAGAGCTCTTCTTCTAGGGCTTCAGCAACATTCCACAATGTTTTATTTTTATTTCAAATCACTATTCTGTACTGTTTCTCAGCAAACAAATAAGCTTTTATAGCCCATAAATGTTTTAGTGAGAAATGTAATTTAAGCAAAAGCAGTGTCTTAAATATACTTACAGCAAATTATCTAAAAATAGAGATGTTTTCTAAATATGTTTTAAATGATGGTATGAATGCTTTTCATAGACTTTGGTGATTCATATGAGAAATAATGCTTCTTTCCCAAAAAAGTTAGAACAAAAATGAAGATAAAAGATACTTGGAATGACTACCTACATCATCTTTTTTACCATATATTTGTATGTTAACTGAACTTTCAAAGACAAACACAAAATAAACTCAGAATAATGAGAAGATTCTTCTTTAGTTTGTAAAGGTTCATAAACACATTAACATCATTTGCTTATTCTCAGGGGGTGGCTTGGAGGTTGTATTTTTCCTATTATTTCTGTTATCTTGCACCATAAGTTCTCAATTCTGCATTGCAATTTTGGATAATATAATAATATTGCACATAACACAAATGTACCATTTATGTCATATGTATTTATATGTTGTAATATATGTATATTTATGTAACATATATAATATTTATGCTATATATATATGTATATATATATATATATATATATCTTTTCCTGTGTTTTAGAATTTAGTGTACATGAAAAGTAAACATGTGTGTTAACTTTGATAAACAGAATATCTTCATGGGACTGTTTCAAAAATTTAAGTTTCCAAAGGCTTAGAAAAAGATGGGAGGAAATAATAATTGCTTTTGGATTAGTATCTTTTAGAAGATTACAGTTTAAATAAAGACATTTTAAATACTACTAGGACACAAGAAGAGATTGAACCAAAGTACTTAAAACAAGCAACTTCCTTCCAACATACACTTGTGACCTGCACATAGCCCACAGCCTGGCCAGTTTCAATGCTCGCTGTCTGTGATTTGCTCTGTGATGACAGCAGTGAGGGAAGCAGTGAGCTGAGGAACACAGACTTCTCCCCTAACTCGAATATGGATTTTAAGAAAGCGGTTTGGACATCGAAGGCTCTAGGTGTTACTGCAGCAGCCTTAGTCACACACCTGGAACAGAGCGAGAACGAAGCACTGGAGAGCACAGAAAATCACAGAGGCCCTCGTGTGGGGAAAAGGGAAACTGAGCACATAAGCTTCAAGACTTCAAGGTCACCTGCAACTGAAGCCCTGGGTATCACAGTCCATCTGGGTCAAAATTCTTCAAAACCATCATTGCATCTTAATAATAACGGGAAAGCTGGCCCTCATCAAGGGTGGGCCTCAAACCACCATTTTACTTTTTTAGTTATTATTCTTCTCACGCGAATGCCTGAAAGTCAGTCTCATTGCCGTGTCTATTATGCAATGCCATGCCTCCCGCACATTGTGGAGGACTAACAATTGCTGGGTGCAAATGTGCAGTCTGACATGAGTCCCTCCAGGGACCCTAAGCCTTCTGCTCTGCTGTACCTGCTGCTCTGCCTCCCTCTGAATTCCCTGTGCCAATGATTGCGCTGCACCACAGCAATCCCACCACAGGCGGGTGCACTCAGCGGAGCAGGGAGAGCAGGGGCCAGACTCAGCCTCGCCTGAATCAATGGATGGTGCTGTTAACTTCATCACTGCCCACAGGTACAGATCCGCTGGTTATCATAATGATGAGACAATAAGGCAAATGAAAGTTTTTCACTTTCATTTAGAACTTGTTAACTCATTGAATGCATTTTGTCACTAAAGAAAATGATCATTTTATCCTTTTTGAGGTTTTTGGTCAGTTTTTGCCTCCGATGAAATTAACAGATAAGTAATGCATCAGTTCATTCTGAACACTGAACACTGAGTTAGAAAGAAAGGAGAAATTACAAATTCAGTTCATTTTAATTTGACATGAATTTACTTAAAACTCTTAGACTTAGAGACCTGCCCTCTATGTTACATGTTAGTGTGGGTGTAGAGACTTCCATTGAACATCTGTGCACTTATGAACAAACCACCAAAGCCCTTTTGAACACTAATCTATGAATCAAAACCACAATATCACTGGAGGAAAACAGCCAGTGTAAAGCGTCAGGAAGAGTTTAGGGTAGGTACAAAGCAAGAAAGGGTCAGACTTTACTGTGTTCCGGAGGAGTAAACTTGCTAGCAGATGCATCCACAGGCTTTTTGATCAAGTCACTGTGTTAAACCATCTGTATTTCACTTTACAAATTTAAAACTGCTTATATCACATAGATGAGTCATTAAAATTCTTAATATTCAAACTCATGTAAATGTGCATACAGTTAATACATCAGCTAGGTTTTCAAGAAAATAATTTTTCTGCAGAATCTTCATTTACATATTCATCTAAGATTACACAATATATGTATACTTATACTCTCTGACTTCAGTTTCCTTATGCTTCTGTGTCTTCTTTCTCACTGTTACAGAGTGTGTAGAGATTCTCAGACAGCACTGGTGGGGAACAGGACAGAGGTGACAGAGTTCCTCCTGCTGGGACTAACAGATGACCAGCACCTGCAGCTTCCCCTCTTCCTCACCTTCCTCCTCATCTACACCGTCACCGTGGCTGGGAACCTGGGGATGATCCTGCTCATCCTCCTGGACTCCCGTCTGCACAGCCCCATGTACCTTTTCCTCGGCAACCTGTCCCTGGTGGATTTCTGTTCCTCCTCAGTTGTCACTCCTACGGTCATGGCTGGGCTCCTCACAGGAAACAAGGTCATTTCCTACAATGCTTGTGCTGTTCAGATGTTCCTGTTTGCAACCCTCATTGGTGTGGAAAATTATCTGTTGGCTTCAATGGCCTATGACCGCTATGTTGCAGTGTGCAAACCCCTGCACTACACCACCACCATGAGGACCAGTGTGTGTGCAGGTCTCATCCTAGGCTGCTATGTAACTGGTTTAGTGAATGCCTGCGTCCACACTGGGGAAACCTTCAGTCTCTCCTTTTGCAACTGCAATATGATCCATCACTTTTTCTGTGATATTCCACCTGTTATGGCTTTGTCCTGCTCTGACAAACAGGCTAATGAGCTTGTGGTTGTTTATGTTGTGAGCTTCCATATCTTTTTTGCTGTTGTATTTATCTCAACATCCTACATCTTCATCTTTGGCACCATCCTAAGGATGCGCTTGGGTGCAGGACACCGCAAGGCTCTGTCCACCTGTGTCTCCCACTTCACTGCTGTCTCCATCTTCTATGGGACTACAATGTTCATGTACCTACAGCCCACATCCAGTCACTCCATGGACACTGATAAAATCGCCTCTGTATTCTACACCATAGTTATCCCCATGTTGAACCCCCTGGTCTACAGCCTGAGGAACAAGGAGGTCAATAGCGCCTTCTTAAAAGTCAAGAGTGCATTCATTAGTTGGAGTTCTGATAAGATGTAGGACTTTGATTGTAACTTTGTGCGATGAGCCATTTCTGGGTTTCTTTCCTTCAGCTCTCCATAAATGGTGTTGCTATATTTTGAGATGCAGAAATTAAATTGTTGAAATAATTCTTTCACTTGTGCAAAAATCTTTTGATGTGAAAAAAGCTACTGTGTCCAGAATTACAGAGTGAAAATGCTTAAAATACCCCAGTGTCTGCTGTCTAACCCATAATTAAGGATATTGATGTATGCATGTATTCCACAGGTGTTCTTTTTTATACATCCTGTTATGGGTTAAAAACTGGTGGTCAACTTAACACCAGCTGAATTAAAATCAGCATGGTGCTGAGCGTAGATGGTTTACCTGAGGAAAGTTTTCAGCATAAATAGAGACATAGAGAAGAAGAGCTAGATGTTGTGGGTTTCTCAAAATGTTGCTATTTGAGCCGTTGGTTCTCCTGGAGGAGCACATCATTACTACCTTCCCCAGTGTGAGTTCAACCATTGTCATCACAGGAGCTCAGGAGCTTGTTGGTGAAAGTGGCTGTGGTTCACTTTGGGGGATCTCTGATCCTTACATCGAGCATCACTTTCTGGCTCCAGAGGGGAAGACGTGTGCCATTTAATCTCCAGGACAAACTTATTACTCTGGCTTCCTGGCATGTACTCGACTGTGCTTGTTGTCAGAGGAGCTTGGGGCCTCCATGTCTCTGAGAACAGCTGTGGTGCTTTTCAGGACAGCCCTGGTCTTTGTTTTGAGCATGACTTCTTGGCTAGAACCCTCAACCTACCAGCACAGCTCCTTTACCCTGCTGCCATAGACTTTCTAGCTTCCACCAGTGACCTTTGAGCCATCCCAGTGTGGATCCATAAAACAAACTGGCATGAGTCCTTCTCATGAGCTCTAGATTTCCAGCTAGACTCATGGGAGGCGTTATCATGAGCTCTGGGTCTTCATCTGGACTCATATAGGACATTGCTGTGGGATTCAGGCCCTTTGCTGAATATTCTATGTCTTTAGCACTGTGGATAGATTTCCTGCATTTTCTTGTGTTAACTCTGGGTGACCATCATAAAATAATATCATAAATTCCATGTCCTGATTCTAGTTGTTCTCCTCAATCCTTGGCTACAACACCTCCTATCAAAGCAAATATATGTAAAACAGGCTCAAAGCTGCCTATGAATAGAAGAAATGTCCATGTGAGTCTCATGATGGCAAATCAAAAGGGATGTGGTTTCACTAGTCTTGACCATTTGTGGCAGTTAATTTTATGTGTTTATTTGCTAAATAATAAGATACTCAGGTAACCAGAAAAAAAATTTTAACTGTTCAGTGTGTCTGTGAGTGTTTGCAAAGAGTCTAGTACTTAAAGCAATTGATTAGTAAAGAGGATGTGTCCTCTTTATTGCGGTAGCTTCCCCTCCCCCCTATTTAGAACATTCCCCTTCTGACACTATTAGACAACAGTTAATCATCTGTGCCTTTTCTTGGTCCTTCTATCTCCCACACTCACACCAGGCTTTTTGTTCAGACTCAGTGAGCCCCCAGCCAGCCTTGTGCTTATCACTGCTGAAAGTACATCAAGGGGCTTGACCACCTCCCTGTCATATCCCTGATGCCCTCAATAAGTGGGTTCTTCCATTTCGATACCTGTTCTGTTGATTCTGATTCACTTGAGAAGCACAAACATAACAGGATTGCTTAAAACCTGTAATTTAATCTTTCATCTAGGTAATTGTATACAATTTTGGCTAAAATTTCATTAATTTTTTGGGTGATATTTTGAGAAAGAACAAAGAACATGTATTAAAATGAAAGACAGGTCTCCTTGGAATTTAATGAGAAATGCATTTATGCATCTGAGGTAAATTAATGTTTATTCTGAGTACATCATTTCATACATCCAACATGTTCATATTTTAATTAACAAAGTCCAAGATAAAACAAGAAAATGCAGAAAATATAGTTGTACCTTTAATGTATCCATATATTTGACAAAATTAGTTTAAAAATTGAACTAAGCCCCAATAATATTGTGTTTTTTTCTGCATGTGCTTTAAATTGTAACGTTTGCCATCATTTCTACTTCAGTTTAGTTACATTCTCTCTTGCACTCTGCTGTCTCTGCCCTTTTATTTTGCACTGATTTTCTTACCATATCTTTATAACAATAACATCCAAGCTCATATCACAGGCTCTTCGTGCTTGCTCTTCCCAGGGCGGATGGCCTCTCTCCATTCTGGGCTCTGACTCAGGGGACTCTGTCCAGGAGCCCTTCCCTGTCCTCCTTCATCACTGCTCAGTCTCCGTTCATCAAGCCCACTGTCCCCTGTTCCCAAGTCATTCTCTGCAGTTGCTATCAATCAGTCCTTTGCTACTACCCATGCTCACATGTTGTTTAGTTATCTTCCTCAAAAAGAACATAAACTACAGGAAAGCAGTGACTTTATCAGATTCTTCATAACACAGTGACCAATAGCTGAGGACAGATCTATTGCAATGCAGATTCCTCAGCAACATTTAAACATATGAAGATACACTTGTGCTTTGATATTAATTATGCCAATCTGTTGAGCCCTCGACTCATTGTTGGTGACAGTGAATCAGACAGTAAGAACCTTCAGTACATTTGAAGAGATATTGTTCATTCTGTGATTTATGAGAGATTTTTTCCTCCATTCTCACAGCCCTTCTTTAAAGACAAAATGATTTCCTCAAATCTATCATCATAAAGATCTTTTCAGACCTCTCTTTATTATTACTTAAAATGACTTAACACATTAAGTGGCAAGTGACATCATGTGTCTACTATTTGGTAATACATAAAGATACATTAGATATGAAATAAATCAGTGGCTCTGTATCTGGTTTCATTTGAGCAATTTCTACAAACAAAGTATACACTTGACTGAAATGATTTTAAAAATCTATGTAGAAAACATTTCTATTTCTACTTGTCAGTAGTAAACAAACTATATTCAAGTGCTATTAAAAATGCAATGTTTCTATGTAGTTGATTGATTATGTCAATTTGAGACATTTAGAAGCTTAACTAAATAGGTTTAGCAACTCTACACCCTAGGGTGTAGAAGACCCACCCTAAGGTGGTTTATCACCTGGAGATATAAAAGGGAAGGAGCAAAGAGGAATGCATTCCATTCTTTGGAGAAGCTCTAATCTTCACCTTTGGTTTGGACCTTGTCTCCTGGCTTCCAGTGTAGACTCTTTAGCTTTCCAGCATAGATTCTTCAGCTTTTCATTGTAGAGCCTTTGGCCAACTGTTGCAGACCCATCAGCCTGCTGGTATGGACTTGCATGAGACAATAGGGTGAACTCCAGACCTTGGATTGAATCCTTCGGCCTCCAGTGTGCAGACATCCACTGCACACGTCCTCATCCGACTCTGTGGCTGACCACTGTAAGCCAGTCTTGTCATTTCTTATACATTTGTGTATCTCATGTTATATCTGTTTTCTCTAGTAAAACCCTGACTAATGCATTCTATTTTGCATTTTGATCTTCTGAGAACTCAGTATCTACAAAACCTAAGCACAGCTATGCGTGTCTTTGCACAGTTTCTTTTCATTCACTTTTGGGCCTATGGTGACCATTCACTTAGAATCATTTCTAATACTTTTATTAGTATGTACTGAATTTAGAATATTTTTGATTCGCAGAATTTTCAAAAACAGGATGCTCCCATGTGTCCCTGTGGTGAGTCCACAATGGCTCTCAAATGACCAAAATCCTCATTCTGAAACATTTTAATATGACACAGCATGGCCCCAAGGCTCCACACAGAAGTCAGTAACTGTAGGATTTGAGGGAGGGCAGCCCTTCAGGGCTTCTGGTCATGCCTGCATAGAAACCCCGCATGTCACTGTGACATAGAGTCAGAAAGGTTTAGTCACAGACTAAACAAAGGGAGCCGGCTGAAGTGGGTTTGTGAACAATATAGGAATCCAAGCAGCCAAATTGATAAATTTTGGAATTTTATTAGCTGAGCTCAGTAATCACCTGTAGACTCTGTTTCAGAGTCAAAACAAGAGGCCCAGAACTGGAAAGTTACAGAGATTTTAAAACAGAAATCCACAAGAAGACATCCTGTTGGAAACAATTTAGCTAGAATGTCACATTAATTTTGATTGACACTTGTATCCTGCTCCTGCGTGGAGCAGGTTAATTTTTTCTCTTGTGGTTGCAACACTTTCTGCTATTCTCATGGGACTTGTAACCTGAGTAATTTTTCACTCTTCTGGGTCAAATATAAGAGGCAAGTCAAACACAGGGCAAAAATGGCATCTTTTATACTAAGTTACAACACTGGCGAAGGACTGGGCAGAGCCTAAGGGATGAGACCACAGCTGCAGAAGCTGGCAGCCTCCAGTGGATGGATGGGAGAGGCAGCAAAGGGAGTCCTCTGGAGAGGAGGAAGGGACCGTGGCCCTGACAGACCAGGGGTGTCAGCTTCCTGAGATTAGTACACGCTTCCAGTTCAACTGCAAAAGAATGGGTGCGAGTTGATATGACTTCCAAGTGTGCAGAAGTTTGTGCCAGCGATCATGATAGTAGTGTGATGGAAACCCATGCTGGCTTCCTCTGGGCTCCAGTCTTATGGTCTAGGGGACATTTGTTTGGGTAGATTCACTGGGGAAAACACCTAAATTAGGCTTTTCTTTCTCAGGAAGTTTAATTTTCCTTCATCTATACTTGGTATGGGCTTGGTCATTTTGACTACAGGATAAGCCAGAAGTCAAAAAGTGACAGATTTGGTGAACAAGGAGAACAAGGACATAGTTCTCAATTGACAGAAATCACCATAGACACCTCAATCCATGCAGCATGTGGAGGAAGCCAGAAAAATATACTCACTAAAGAGGACTTTCATACAGACCTAAGGAGCTGGCAAAATGTTTGAGATAACACTCTGGAGGGAGGAGGCAGTAGTAGCAACAAGCTATGAATCTGAACATTTATATTTTCTGTTGTTGCCTTTGCCAGTTTTTATTTCTCTTTTGATGTTAAATTTTTGTTTCATTTCAAATAGGAAATCAATATTTCCTTATGCTTATGTGTCCAGATGTGATCGCGTGATGAGAAGCACCTTTCTGGAGTCCATCAGTTACAGGCTGTGGAATATTTCCACACTGCATGCCAAGTCTTTCTGCCAATAACTGACCCACTGATTTCATATACCGCAGAAGCTCTTGGGACCTCCATCATTCTTGAAAGATTGTTCTGTGGAACAAAGACTTCTTTCCCAGGTTACTGTTTTTAATGACTTGGACTATTCCCCATGTCTCTTGGATGAAACACATTGCTTATGCATTGTTCTTTGTAGGATCTTTTGTCGGATGGTGATCAGTTTGAATGCAATTTGAATAAAGTGTGTGTGGATCTCTTCATGTTTAAATTGTGTAGATCTATGAACTTTTAGGTTAGTGGAAGTCTATGTCTTTTATCAAGTTTGAACTTGTAGACTTATTAAATTATGCTTTATTCTCTTTTTTACACCTTAATGGTGCTTCTAGAACTCACAGTATACATTTGTTGGTGCACTTAGTGGTGGGAAAGGAGCCCTTGGGCTGCATAAAGTTTCCCATCTTTCTTTTCTCTTCTCTCCTCATGGAGAAATGTAGCAATTGATTAATCTTCACAGACTCATTCTTCTCCTCTCAAATCCCACCATCAAGTAGATCATCTTAAAATTTCTCATTAATCTTATTTAAAAACCATATTTCATTCAATGGCAAGACTTCAAAAAGTACTATGTAATAATTCATAAAGACATTAAATTGAAAATAATTTAAAGAGTCTCTGTTTTATTTGAAAAATGACTCTGTATACCAGTTTATACACTGAAGTGAAATGGTTCTAAAAGTCCATGTAGAAAATAACTTGATTAAAAATGAACAATGGAGCTATACACATATTAGCGAAAAGAAGACACACAAATCAACTGATATATGAAAAGTTCTCAACATCACTAACCACCAGGGAAATGCAAAACACAGCAACATTTGGACATCTCCTCATTCCAGCAAGAGTGGCTTTAGCAAGTACACTAAAGTTAGGGTAACAAGTATGTGGACGAAAGGGAAGACCATACACTGTCAATGGAAATGGAAATCAGTACAGCATGGTGAGAATCTGTATGGCTGTTCTCCCAAGTGAAGAACAGAGCAACAACACGACTCAGCCATCCACTATTCATTGCAAATGCACAGGATGTGAGACCAGTGCACAGTGAGGTTCCCTGTTCCTCACCCTAAGAAATGGAAACAGTGTCAGAGGTCGTTGGCTGATGAGTGGACAAAGGAAATCCTGGAAACTGCACAGCATGGGACACTATTCAACCATAAAAGCAACCATATTCTATCATTGGGACAACATGGATATAACTGGAAGTCATTGTGTTATGTAAATAAAATTAATTAATAAGCCAGATTATGTGAAGTAAATATACTGGCAAATATCGAATGCTCTCATTGATTTGTGGAGTTTAAGAAGTTGGTGTTATAAAACAAGAGTTAAACAGCAGATACCAGAGATGAGAATCAGGGAAGGAGGGGTGAGAGAAACGTTGAGCAATTGTCACTCCATTGTTGTCATATAGGAGCAGACCATTCTGGGAGGCTGTGCTGGCATTATAGATACTGAGAGGCATAAAGAGATCGAATGGGCAGAACGTAAGCGGACACTCAGAGTAGGGAGCCTGGGCCTTCAAGAGAGATGTAAGGTTCAGTCTGGAGCTGGGTAATCTATGTGTTTTGAGGATGCACATCTGTGGAATTTGTAAGTCTGTGACAAATTCAGTCTTGAGTCTGCATTTGTCACAGGAGGAAAGTCAATGGCACACCCAAGGCAGAAAGAGAGTGGGTCGGTTCACAGTTTGAATGGTGGCTCATCAAGGGGTAGAAAGGCTTGGGCCCAGCCATTGCATTTTTAAATGGGTCATCTGGATAGCAATCATTTATCGTATACACCCAAAATAAGATGAGAGGATTCTGAAAGACTTCACTGTAAAGAAAAGAAATGCAACGTATTTTAAGAAGCAGAGTTTTCTAAACTGATTTAAACTTTAAAGAGAGTATACATGCATAGGCACATCTTAGGGTTACTCATTCATATGCAAAATGTTTATTTTACATTTTCATCTGTCTGTTAAAATACATTTGACTTTTCAAATACAATAACTGTCTCAGTCCCATTAAACAGTTTAATCATTTCTTCCCCAAGAGGGTAAGATGAGAAGCTGTAGCTATTCTCAGGGGAATTCTCCAGAGAGCACAAGGCTTTTGTAATTCTCTCCAGAGTTTGTTGCATAAGTGTCTGGGATCTCAAAAGAACGCAAGATGACATCCTCACAGAAGGGGCACCTTATATTGCACGAGCCATCAGGCATCCTTTGTCCATCTGAAAGAAAGACATTGTCACACAAGCAGCCCTTCTTTTGATCTGAGAGTTTGCTATGAGGTAGTATTTCAGGTTAGGAAGAACACTCAAGAATGAAAATGATATTGATGGACTTTTAAATAATGTCTCTTGTTTAAAAAAAAGCAGTCTACAGACCTTGCTTATTTAGACACATTTCTGTGAATTATGGGAGAGAAGGAATCTCATCATATTTATTTTCTATATAAGGGAAAAGGAAGTGATTCTTGCAGTGGCACAGAAGGTTTCCATGGAGAACTGGAGTTTGATCCACATTAAATGTCTCAATTTTTCCCTCCCTGCCTTCAGGAAAGGGGGTATTTTGACCATAGCCTTAGAGAGATGGGGCAAGTCTTGATGGAAGTTTGTATGATTTCATAATTGCTGCTCTGGATTGACTCTTTTTTCTCTTTGAGCAAACTGGTGAGCTTCTATATTTTATTAAAGTTTTTGTTAGAAATGTAATTTATGCGAAGGCAGGGTCCCATCTATAGTTATTATGAGTTGTTTAAAACTAGATATGGTTGCAAAAACATTTAAATGGAGAGGTGAGACTGCGTTATAAATATCAAGATATCTGTCACAAGATTTCTGTGATTCTTGACAAAATATACTTCTTAACCTCCCCAGATTGAATGCAATTAAGAAAGATGATGTTTTGAATAATTAGTGACATTATCTTTTTCACTATATATTCCCAAATATAAAGAAACATAATACCACATAGTAACCTGATTCTTCTCTAAAATATTAAATGATCTAAATGATCTAACAGCATCTCAGCTTCTTATTCCTGGAAAAAAGATTTCATTCTTGGATCTTGGGATTTTCCAATAAGATTTCTGTACACTGGCAGCATAACACAGCTTCTCAATTCTTTGATTTCTTAGTGGATAAAGTATGAATGTTACATGTACACATGCCATTACTATATAAATTGCTTAGCCTTACTTGTAGAATGTATGTTAAAAATAATTGTGTGTTGACATTATTAACCTTATCTCTCACTTACAACATACAGTGTTTGTATTTACTGAAGTTATTATGAAAATGGGGAAAGGGAATTTACAGTAGAAAGGAAGAAGGTGGGAGGGAAGAAGATGGATATTAACAGAGAGAACCAAGCTGTACTGTGTACTACATGTGCCCGTTCCCCAAGATGATCACAAACTGCATGCACTGCAAGCACGTGCTAAAAAAAGTTTTTAATAACAATTTTAGAGTAAAAACATAAGTGTGTTCATATTGATGTGTATGGTAGCTTCATGTATTTGGTTCTCAAAACAAAGTTGCTAAAGTTTTAAAAAAAAGAAGTAGTAGAAGATAACAGTTATGTATGGATATACATAATCCCAAAGGCTGCACTTTAAAAAAGAAATCTTAAATACTGCTACTACACAAGATTCAAACAAAATACTACAAAATATTTCAAATCTGCAATTTGCTATCAGATCAAATTGCCCATAGAGCAAAAAGTTTCAACTTTGAATCTCTGTGATTTTGCTGCATAATTATAATAATGAGTGAAAGAGTGAGTTTAAAGAAGATGAGGTCTTTTTCATGACTAAAATATGGATTCCAAGAAAGCAATGCTGAAAACTAAGGTGCCCCATGAAACTGTAGGAGCAGCAATCGTATACTTGGAGTGAAGGAGCCTGAGAAAGTCTCGTAAGATCCTACTGTGGGAGACAGCAAAGCAGGGGAGAGAAACTTCCAGAGTTCAGATTTACCTGCAGCTGGAAACCTGCGTGTCAGCATCAACTTGGATCAAACCAGTATGAAGGCTGTTACTCTTAAAAACAAGACTACCACCAGCCCTTATTAAGGTGTGCTTCATACTCAACTTTTTCTTTGTTTTACGGATGGTCCTATATAATTTTCACACTGATGTATAAAAGTTGACATCACTGCTGTATTCATTTGTGGATGAAATATTCATTGATGTTGATGCAGGATGGAAAATCACTAGTGGGCGTCAGGCCTGACTGGCACCCTTCCATGATCATGAGCTCTTGGTCCCATGCTGTCCCCCCAGATTCACCTGCCCATAGCATGCCGCCCCTCCCTGTCATTTCACACACACTTGCTGACACCACGGGTAGAGACTGTTAATAAGTATGGGACAGAGGGGAAAGTTTTCCAGACTAATCCAAAGCTTCTTCATGCTTCAGATGCCTTTTGTCATTCATGGAGTGAAACTTTCCTTGATTTCCCTTCCTTGGTCTTCCCTCTGGTGAGCGGAAAATGTACACTTAGGAAGATGAGATTTCCGCAAACCCAAGCAGGCACTTTGTTCACTATGAGGCCTCAAACATTCAATTCGAAAGGAACAGGCCAGGAGTAATAGAGTCAAATGCTATTTGATCAGACCTCAACTGCGAACCTTTGCCTTAGTAGCCAACTGCAAAGGATAAAGTTCAACCTGGGTACAGAGAGGAGCTTGCCATGTGACACTTCTGAAAATAGGAGTGCATCACCCAGCCTCTGGTGACCTTCAGCTACATGAATGTGACAGACAGGCAAGCTCATAATACTGCTGACGGGAGACAGGATACATGTCTATCCAGTGGGTGGCAGCTCTCCCTGGGTGAGCAATGTGAAAGTCAGTTTTTATTACATCCCAAAAAGGTGCCCAGATACCTAATACCTGATAGATACCTCTGCAGTGTTATTATCTTCAAGTATTTAAATTGTGTATATACCAGTTTATAAATTTACAGATTTACAGAAGATATGCATGATAAATTAAAATTCTTTTGATTTAACAGCAAGTAATTTTACCTGAAAATAATAGGAATCAATTTGGTTGACAAGAACAAGGAGTTTTGGAAACTATTCAAGTAAAGTTTATCATCGCAATGACAAAAAACTTATCGTACTTGTATTTTCCAGTTTTAACTCAATTTCTCTATTTTTCTATTATTCTTTCTCATTGCTGTAGTGAATCTAGAGATAACAGTGATGGAGAACAGGACAGAGGTGACAGAGTTCCTCCTGCTGGGACTGACCGCTGATCTGCACCTGCAGCTTCCCCTCTTCCTCACCTTCCTCCTCATCTACACCGTCACTGTGGCTGGGAACCTGGGGATGATCCTGCTCATCCTCCTGGACTCCCGTCTGCACAGCCCCATGTACTTTTTCCTCGGCAACCTGTCCCTGGTGGATTTCTGTTCCTCCTCAGTTGTCACTCCCACGGTCATGGCTGGGCTCCTCACAGGAAACAAGGTCATTTCCTACAATGCCTGTGTTGCTCAGATGTTCCTGTTTGCAGCCCTCATTGGTGTGGAAAACTATCTCTTGACTTTGATGGCCTATGACCGCTATGTTGCAGTGTGCAAACCCCTGCACTACACCACCACCATGAGGACCAGTGTGTGTGCAGGTCTTGTCCTAGGCTGCTATGCTGGAGGTCTAGTGAATGCCTGCATCCACACTGGGGAAACCTTTAGTCTCTCCTTCTGTAATTCCAATGTGGTTCACCATTTTTTTGTGATATTCCAGCAGTCATGGCTCTCTCTTGTTCAGATAAACATCTTCATGAATGGGTTCTTTTTTATGCTGTCAGTGTCCCTGTTTTCTTTGCCCTGCTAGTTATCTGGATATCTTACTTCTTCATTTTTGTCTCTATCCTGAAGATGTGCTCAGGTGCAGGACATCACAAGGCTCTGTCCACCTGTGCCTCGCACCTCACCGCAGTCTCCATCTTCTATGGCACTGCCATCTTCATGTACCTGCAGCCCAGCTCCATCCACTCCATGGACACAGACAAAATCGCCTCTGTGTTCTATACCATGGTCATCCCCATGCTGAATCCTATGGTCTACAGCCTGAGGAACAAGGATGTCAGGAGTGCATTCTTAAAGGTCAATCATGCATTCACTTTTTGGAAATAATGTGTAAGTTTTAACTTTGTGAAATGCATACCTTCTGGATTCATTACTTTCAGATATTCTCTAAGAATTCAGTTACATTTTAATGTTCATTTTGAAATTAAATTCTTGAAGAGATCCTCTCACCTGTGAAAACTCTTTTCACATAAAAAAGAAATACTTGTCTAGAAATAAATACCTGAACAAGAATGGCTCAGAGATCTTGGATGTGCTTGCAAAAACAGTCTTTCTAGATATTGATGTTTGCCCTCATTATGTAAGTTTTTTCTTTTGCTACCAGATGTCAGTGCAAATACTGTAAGCCAAGTTCAAAGAACCTACACATAGGAGAAAGGCACCAGTTATCTCATGACAGCAAACACAAACATATGTGGTTCCTCTTCCAAATGTGCCTATTATTACTACTCTAAGTACTCGATTTTATTGTACTAATTTGTCTGGATTAAGGAATATCCAGGTGTCCTTAAAACATTTCTCTGTGTGTGTGTTGTGGGGAGGATCTTAAAAGCTGTTTCCAGAAAAATGTAATGTTTGAAGTAGTAGACTTAGAAAACTCTTTCCTCCTTGTAGGGGATGCAACAGAAAACAGAGAGAGGAAATTCTCTCTCCATTCCTTCATGTTGTTTACCTAGGTCACCCATCTTTTTTCCCTCTGAGCAGTCAGAATTCATGGCCTGGTCCTGTCCTTGTACTTTCAGTCTCTAGCGCTTGCACAGCCACACCCCTCATTCCCAACTTCAGCCTCTTGACGTAGACAGCAGTACCTGCCTGCCATACTTATTCTTTGTTATTAGTATGTGTTTGTAGGACATGATCTTTCTGTCTCTCACAGGGAGGTGCTATATGTACATAGTACATCTCCATGACATCCTCCCTCTCAGGACTGCTACTGCACATAGCATATCTTAATTCTTTTCTCACCCCTTTTTTCTCTCGTGCTCCTTCTTCTCTGTTAGTCCCTTTCCCTCTGGAAAACCTACCTTCCTGTTTTGTATTATCCCTTGTACAAGCATGATGAAAATCAATAAGGAGATTCCTTAAAAAAAAAATTCAGAAAAGTTAAAGACATGACTTTAGAATGATCCACACATGCTCATGTTTATGGCAGCATAATTCATAAATGGTTAATCTTGGAAGTAGCTAGTGTGTGCATTTACAGATGAGTAGATAAAGAAAATGAGTATTTAAACACAGTAGAGTAATGCTTTGCTATAAAGGAGGATAAACCTGAATCATTCATAAGAAAACGGATGCACCTTGAGGTCACAATGTTAAGTGGAATAAATCAGCCACACAAGTTAAATATTGCAACTTATTTCCTTGCATGAGAACCCAAAACATAAATAAAAACACCTTATTCTTAACATTGCCCTCAGCCCATTCAGGGATGTACCATCTCCATATGACAAGACCCAGTCATCACAGCAAACCTCTTCCCTGTCTGCCTCTGCCTCATTCATTTTCTTTCATTGTAGAACTGACAGAAACACTGGTATTTCATAATCATAACTTAAGATTTTATTCCAGTAATAATGTATAATTTTGCTAAAATTATTTTATACTGTTATTCTGACTGTGCTGGTTTAGGTAATATATTAGTATTAAAAAAAGTAATGTGAGCTCCTATGTACGTCACACTGAGATAATAAATCTGGTTTCTCATATGAATTAGTGTTTCCATTCAGCTACATTATTTTATGTCATCAACGTCTTCAGACTCTGATTTTCAAAAGGATAAAATGATCAGAAGTGGTAAATGTAGGAAATGGCCATATTATTAATATATTCATCTATTACTGTACATGTTTACATGATTAAAAAATTAAACCAAAGAAAAGCAAATAATACTGTACATTTTTCCTTCTGTGAATCCCTCGGACTGTTCAGGCCTGCAGTTCACTTCCAATCTCCTGCCCTAGCCGGCTTTTCCCTCGGCTCTTTCCTGCGGATTAGGTTGCCACTTCTTCTCATGGATCAAGCCCACATCACAGGGCCTTTGCACCTGTGGCTTCCAGTGTGGCTGCCCCTACTGTCCCTGACTCAGTGTGACCCTGCCATGATATCCTCCCTGACACCTTCATCAGCTGGTCAGTGTCCTCTCGCCCTGCCCGCTGTCCTCACCCCAAACTCAGTCTCATGGTTGTTACCCCTGAGCCATTCCTCACAGCCCCTTGTCTCCTGTTTACTTTCCCCATCCATAATGTGAACCCCCAAAGAGTACTAATCTGTTAGGCTTTTAATACTAGGATGTTAGTGGCTGCATTGAAGATTCTCAATCAATGCTTGTTAAATGAGTTAAATAACTGAGCTTTATATTAAGCAGACCATATGTCAAGTCCTTGAGTCATGGCTTGTGAGAATGAACCATGCATGACAAGAACATCCTTGACAAGCATTCAGAGCACTTCAGGAGACACTGTTAATGTTGCACCTTCATGAATCATATTATGCTACATTTTCACTCATTTCTCACACTCCTACTCATAGCCATGGAATTCCTGGAAATCCCATCATCAAGCAGATCATCTTAAAGGTTCTTATAATTTTTATTTAAAGTTGATGTCTTATCCAATGGCATATGATTTCAAATAAGTACCAGGTGATAATTCATAAAGACATTAAATTGGAAATAAGGTCCATTTCTATCTATACTTTAGCAGTGACTACATGTACCAAATGATACACTTTGATGTGCATGTAGAAAGTGATTTAGTTAATACCAAGCAATGGAGCTGTATATTAGTTAAAAGAAGACACACAAATCAACTGATATATGAAAAGTGCTCAACCTCAATAACCATCAGGGAAATGCAAAGCAAAGCAACATTTAGATATCTCCTCACTCCAGCAAGAATGGCTTTAGCAAATATACTAAAGTTAGAGAAGGCAGGCAAGGATTCTTGTCTCGGTTTTTCCCTCCTTACCTTTAAAGAAACTAGAAAATTCCATCCCTGCCTGAGAAAGAGGGGGCTCCTCTTCCATGGAAGTTCTTAGGTTTTTGTAATCACTGCTCTGGATTGACTCTTCTTTCTTTTTTAGAAAACTGGTAAGCTTCTATATTTCATAAGCACTTTCATCAGAAATATAATTTAGAAAAAAGTAGCAGCCTAACTGTAGCTATGATGAGTTATTGGAAACTAAAGCATGTGTTCAAAAAACTGTAAGTATTGAGATGAAAATGGGGTATAAATATCAGGATATTTATCATAGAGATTTCTGTGGTTCATGATAAAACATGCTTGTTAACCCTAAAAAAAGAATAAAAATGAAGACAGACGATGCTTTAGATGATTAGTGATGTTAACTTTTTCAAAATATATTTATTTCCATACCAAACCAGATATAATCCAAGAATGTATAATGCAAAAGGGCCTAAATGACTTCATATAATCTGAAGATCTTATTCCCAGAAGGTGGCTTTAGCCTTAGAACTTGCGCTTTACTTCTATCATCATGCAACATAACACAACTTCTCTCATTTCCTTACCAATAAACCTGAATCTCTCTCCCTCACATACACACACACACACACACACACACACACCATTGTAAATCGCTTGTCCTTTATGTTAAAATGACCATGTGTGTTCAGATTGGTAAGCATGATGTCTGCATGAGGCTGGGATGGGCGATTACACTCACGATGATCTGAGACTAAGGAGTACTGGGGAGCATCAAAGCTCCCCAGGGGCCTCCGCTGGGAAAAATGCAAACAGGGGAGGGAAACCTCAAGAATTCAAATTCACCTGCAGCTAGAACCCTACATGTCAGTGTCTCCCAGGGTCACACTAACAGAAAAACCATTATTCTTAACACAAAGAAAGCACTTACCACAATGAGTGTAATACTCCTCCAACAACTGTGTTTTATTTATTGTCTTAATTTTCACACAAATGGACAAAAGCTGATCTCACTACTGAATTCGTTTCTCAGAATGAAAACATGTTTATTGGAATTGATGTGGGACAAACGCTTGCCAGGTGGTGAATGTCAGGGCAGATGTTGTGCCTTTTCTGTGCAAGTCAATTTTTATTACATCCCAAAGAGATACCTGGATACCTAATACCTGATAGATACCTCTGTAGTATTACCTTCAAGTATTTAAATTGTGTCCACCCAAATTTATAGTTTACAGATTTACAAACAATCTGTATGATCCATTAAAATTCTTCTGATTAGACAGCATATAATTCTACCTGAAAATAATGAGAATCAATTTGGTTTACAAGGACAAGGAGTTTTGGACACTATTCAAGTAAAGATTATTGTCACAATGACAGGAAACTTATTGTACTTTTTTCCAGTTTTAATTCAATTTATTTAACTTTTTTTTATTTCTAGGGTGACTCTAGAGTCAAGCAGCACTGATGGGGAACAGGACAGAGGTGACAGAGTTCCTCCTGCTGGGACTGACCGCTGACCCACACCTGCAGCATCCCCTCTTCATCACCTTCCTCCTCATCTACACCGTCACTGTGGCTGGGAACCTGGGGATGATCCTGCTCATCCTCCTGGACTCCCGTCTGCACAGCCCCATGTACTTTTTCCTTGGTAACCTGTCCCTGGTGGATTTCTGTTCCTCTTCCACCGTCACTCCCACAGTCATGGCTGGGCTCCTTCTAGGAGCCAACATCATTTCCTACAATGCCTGTGCTGCTCAGATGTTCCTGTTTGCAGCCCTTGTTACTGTGGAAAACTACCTCCTGGCCTCCATGGCCTATGACCGCTATGTTGCAGTGTGCAGGCCCCTGCACTACACCACCACCATGAGGACCAGTGTGTGTGCAGGTCTCATCCTAAGTTCCTATGCCTGTGGCTTCCTGAATGCTGCCCTCCACATTGGGGATACATTCAGTCTCTCTTTCTGTGATTCCAATGTGGTCCACCACTTTTTCTGTGATATTCCAGCAGTCATGGTTCTTTCTTGCTCAGAGAAACAGGTCAGTGAGTTGATTCTTGTTTATGTTGTGAGCTTCCATATCTTTTTTGCCTTCTTCATTATCTGGATATCCTACCTTTTCATTTTTGTCACCATCCTAAGTAAGCACTCAGGCAGAGGGGCTCTGAAGGTGCTGTCAACTTGTGCTTCTCATTTTACTGCAGTCTCGATTTTCTATGGGACTGGCATCTTCATGTACCTGCAGCCCAGCTCCAGCCACTCCATGGACACTGATAAAATCTCCTCTGTGTTCTACACCATGGTCATCCCCATGCTGAACCCCATGGTCTACAGCCTGAGGAACAAGGAGGTCAAGAGTGCATTCCTAAAGGTCAATCGTGGATTCATTTTTTGGAGCCAAAATAATCTGTAGGAGTTTGCTTTAGGCCTTGTGACTTACAAATTCTTACAGTCATTCTTCTCAGGTCTTCTCCAAATACTTTATTACCCTTTGAGATCTAAATTAAAAATAGATTCTTGTAATGATACTCACCTTTGCAAAAATCTTTGACATAAAAAAGAAAAAAGCATTACTATGTATTGAAATAAATATCTGTGTGATAATGATTAAGGTATTTTGGGTTCTACTTGTCAAAACCATTCTTAAAAATATTGATGTTGCAGGAATTATACAGAGTTTTTCCCCTACCACACATCAAACCAAATAGATGTACAACAGACTCACAGAAGCCCCTGCAGAGTAAAAATTTACACAGGTGTGCCATGCTGTCACACACAAAAATGCATGGATGAGGTCAGCTTCTTCCAGACTTCAATGCAGTGAGTCTACTTGAAGAGGGTTATCTTGGTGTTACTTTGGCTGCATTAATCATACCCAGGTGGCCCATAAAACATCTAAGTGCTATTCTGAGCTCTGCTCAAGAGTCAGGAATGAAGGTGTGAAGTTAGAAAGGAAGATCTCTCATCCTCACTGGGGGGGTACAACTAAAAACAGATGACAAGTATCTCTCTGTTTCTGTCTCTCTCTTTCTCCCCGCACCCTACTATATGCATCTCCTATCTAACTTTTTTCCTTTTTTTGACATCAGATTTACCCATTTAGACCTGGCCTAGACCCTTGGTCTCCAACCCTTACACCAATCACACCTCCCTCCCCTGTCTCAGGCCTTTGACTTAGATTTCATCACCTGCTGTGCTTAGTCGCCAGCTTGTGGAGAGCACAAGATGTGCTTGGTCTCCAAGTCAGGTGAGCTGACAGCCATGAGAAATCGGCTCTTGCATGTCTGTGTGTGCTGTCCTGGTTTTATATAAATATGCATTTTTTAAGAAAATATATATCCTATATATTTCAGTGAGATGCATAAATATGGTGTCTCATATGAATTAGTATTTGTTTTTACTAAATCATTTTATACAACCAACATATTCATATTTTAATTGTCAGAAGCATAAAACAACATGAAACTGCAGGAAAAATTACTGCATGTTTATTTTTTTATTTAAAGAGAAAAAAACATGTAAAGGGTAGAGATAATACAGAATTTCAAAAAAAAGATAAACAGTAAGAAATCACTAGTTAATAAATTACATCCTGTCCTCATAGAAATAGTTGTTCAAGTTACAAATTAAAGCATACAAAGTAGATATTCAAACAGTGAGAGTGTAAAAAGCTATGCATGGATGAGTCTCTACATGTATTTCTATATTAGAGGGAAAAACAAAACAGCAAGACAAAACAAAACAAATTCCTATAAAAGCATGAAACCAAAAAGTTGTATAAAGCCACAGTACAACGTGATCTACAAGGGTTACTGTGTTGTCTCTCATTATCTTCAATAGAATTGTCCACATCATTAGGCAAAATTGAATATAGCAGTATAATTGAATATAGCAGTACATAACAATATTAGTAAATATAAAACATTGTAGACAGTATAAAACTTCAAAGGCAGGTAATAAACAAACCAAAGTGGATATTCTAGTGAATCTAGTGTAGCTGCCTGTACTCTCACACTTGATACTATCAATCATAACAGTTTTGAATAAAGTCTATCACTACAACACAGTGATCTAACAAAACAGATTCGATTACGGTCAGTCATAGTAAAACAGTGTAGGTTATACAGAGTTTTGATTAAGTTAATAGGAAATTAAGCATGATTACCGAACAATATCCTGTTATTTTTTGGGATAACTGTCTTTGCCCTCAAATCTAGTACAAGTGGAATGACTGGAACAGAAGATAATACATGTAAGCAGAGTAATGTGAGTAATGTGGGTTTTAAATCCTGGTACACTATTAACAATATAGTGTATCAAGTCCATCTATGTTAGAGATTCTAGCCATTCTTTTCTGCCTCATTTCTGCTATGCTATTTTTCTGCCTTTGTTTGTCTACTTTTCTCCTTCATTCTACTGCCTGCCCCACTCATTGAGGCCTTTTGCCACTGTTCCTAAAATCCTGGTGTATTTTTCTCTCTCTCTAGAATGTCCTTCAGTATTCTCTCTAGGTTTGGATTGGTGGTCAAAAATTCCCCCAGTTCCTCCTAGTCATGAAAGCATCTTGTTTCTCCATTAATTTCTAGTGACAGTTTTGCAGGGTACATTAATCTGGCTAGAGGTTATTTTCTTTCAGGGCTTGGAATGCTTCACTCCAAGCTCTTCTTGATCTGACGATGGTCTGTGTTGAGAAGTCTGCCATGATCTTGAGGCTTACCTTTATAGGTAATCTATTTCTTTTATCTGAGAACTTCTAATATTCTGTTTTTATATTAAATTTCTGGAATCTTGATTATTATATGTTGGGGTGTAGCTCTGTTTTGGTTGTAGGTGGCTGGAGTTCTGTATGCCTCACATAACCAAATGTCATTTTCTTTTCCCATGCTTGGGAATTTTTCCTTAATTATTTCCATGAATAGCCTTTGTAACTTGCCTGTATGTATTCCTGCTTCTTTGTTCACATTCTTTTTTTTATTTACATATTGTTCTTTTAGAAATAGTTTTGCAACTTACAAAATTAAAGCACACAAAGTGGACACTCAAGCAGTGAGAGTGCAAACAGATCTGATCAACAGTCCAACAAGAACCTAGAAATATGGTTATCAATCCCACACACCTAAACATACATGCAACTATATCTTTTATAGCACTTCCTATTTCCTCTTTTTTTTACAATAGCAATTATACATTTTTAAAATTTTATTTAAAGAGAAGAAAAAAAGGGTAGCAATAATACAGAATTCTAAAAGAAAGAAAGAAAAAGGAGAATGAGAAAAAGCCCCACTAAGAAATCAGTAATTTGTAATTACATATTGTCATCTTGGATGTAGTTGTTCAAGTTACAAAGTTAAAGGGTAAACATTCAAACAGTCAGGATACAAACAGTTCTGCTCAAAGATCCAACAAAGATTCAGCAATATGGTCATCTATTTTACACACTCAAACACACATGCAGTTATATCCCTTAGAGCACTTTCTTTTCCTCTCTTTTTTGCAATAGCAATTACACATTTTGGTTTTATTACACTTATAGTTCTCATTTATTTTTTACACTAGAGACATAATATGATATTTATAAATATGATTCTTATTTAAAGAATCACTAATGAGGATAGTCTCAAGTTGTCTCCATTTGCCTATGAAGGCCTCAAGATCATCTTTTTATAGCTGAGTAATATTCCATTGTATTAAAATGCCACATCTTTTTCATCCACTCTGCAGTTGATGGGCATCTTGGTTGTTTCCAGGATTTAGCTATCACAAATCGTGCAGCTATGAACATGGGTGCACATTTATCACTGTGATATGAACTTTTCAGTTCTTCTGGGAAAATACACAGGAGGGGAATAGCTGGATTGAATGGGGCTTCTAATCCTAGGCTTCTGAGAATTCTCCATATGGATTTCCATAATGGTTGCACCAGTCTACATTCCCACCAACAGTGGAGCAGTGTTCCTTTTTCCCCGCAGCCTCGCCAACATTTGCTATCAGTTGATTTCTTGATGGCAGTTGTTCTTTCTGGAGTGAGGAGAAATCTCAATGTTGTTTTAATTTGCATTTATCGAATGACCAGTGATGGTGAACATTTCTTCATGTATTATTTGCCATTTGTATATCTTTCTCTGAGATCTGTGTGTTCATCTCAGATGCCCATTTTTGGAGAGGGTCTTTGAATTTGGGGGGATTGATGTTTTTTAATTCTTTATATGTTCTGGACACAAGTCCTTTGTCTGAGGGGTGGCTGGCTTAAGTTCTTTCCCACTCTGTGGGTTTTGTTTTCACTCTGTTGGTGATTTTCTTTGAAGTGCAGAAACTTTTCAATAATAAGAGATCCCATTTGTTGATTCTTTAAAGTGTTTCCCATGCAGTTTGCATTCTGTTCATGAATTCTCTGCCTACCCCTATGTCTCCAAGACTTCTACCTGCCTTTTCTTCCAGTAGATTTAGTGTTTCTGTTTTAATATTGAGGTCTTTGATTCATTTAGACTTTAGTTTTGTGCATGGTGATAGACTTGGATCTAATTTCAGTCTTTGACATTTAGAAAGCCAATTTTTCCAACTCCACTTATTAAAGAGACTATCCTTTTTCCAGTGGACATATTTAGCCCCTTTGTCAAATATCAGGTGGCTGAATGTCTTTGCAGTTGTGCTTGCATCTTCTAATCTGTCCCATTGATCCTCCGGTCTATTTATTTGTCAGTACCAAGCTGATTTTATCACTGTGGCTTTATAGTACTCTTTCAAGTCAGGAATTGAGATGCCTCTTGCCTTGCTTTTGTTGCCTAGAATTGCCTTTGCTATTCTAGGTTTCTTCTGTTTACAAATGAATTTTAGGAGTGTTTTCTCTAGATCTGTGACGTATGTCAATGATATTTTGATTGGGATTGCACTAAATCTGTATAACAGTTTTGAGAGTATGGCCATTTTCACAATGTTGGTTCTTCCTAGCCAAGAGCAAGGAATATCCTTCCATTTTCTAATATCCTCTTCAATCTCTTTTTTAAGCATAGTATGATTTTCAGCATATAGGTCTTTTACATTTTTATTTAGGTCGATTCCTAAGTATGTAATTTTTTTTACATGTTATTGAAAAGGGTGATATTTCCATAATTTCTCTCTCAGTGAGTTTTTTGTTAGTGTACAGGAATGCTATTGATTTTTGAGCATTGACTTTGTATCCAGCTACACTGTGGAACTTGTTTGTTACCTCTAGTAGTCTTTTAATGGAGATTTTTGGGTCTTCTATATAGAGTATCATGTCATCTGCAAATAGTGATAATTTAACTTCTTCCTTTCCTATCTTTATTCTTTTTATTTCTCTCTCTTGTCTGATTGCCCTGGCTAGTGTTTCCAGAACTATATTGAAAAGGAGTGGTGATAATGGGCATCCTTGTCTTGCTCCTGATTTTAGAGTGAAAGCTTTCAGTTTTTGTCCATTTAGTATAATGTTGGCTGTTGGTTTGTCATAGATGGCCTTTATAAGGTTGAGGTAAACACTGTGTATTCCAAGTTTCTGAAGGGTTTTTATCATGAACATGTGTTGGACTTTGTCAAAAGCTTTTCTGCATCTATTGAGATGATCATTTGGTTTTTGTTTTTGGCTCTGTTGATGTGGTGTATTACATTTATTGATTTGCCATATGTTAAATCATCCTTGCATTCCTGGAATGCACCCCACTTGGTCATGATGTAGATTTGCTGCATTCTATTTGCCAGTATTTTGTTGAGAATCTTTGCATCAATGTTCATTAGTGAGACTGGCCTATAGTTCTCATTTTTGGTTGGTTCTTTTTCTGTATTTGTTATCAGAGTACTACTTGCCTCGAGGAATGTTTTAGGGAGGATTGCCTTCTTCTCAATTTCACTGAAGCATTTAATGAGTACTTGTATCAAATCTTCTCTAAATTTCTTGTAGAATTCAGCTGTGAATCCATCAGGACCTGGACTTTTCTTTGTTGGTAAGTTTTTAATTACAATTTCAATTTCAATAGCTGATACTAGGTTGTTCAAAATTTCTATATCTCCTTGTTTGAGCTTTGGTAGTTCATATGTTTCTAGAAATCTGTCCATTTCCTCTGTGTTCTCCACTCTATGTGAGTAGTGATTTTCAAAGTAGGTATTCATGACCTTTTCAATTTCCATGGTATCTGTAGTAATTTCTCCCTTTTCAGTTCTTATTGCATGAATTTGGTTTTTTTCTTTCTTTTTCTTCAGAAGGTTAACTAGGCATTTGTCAATTTTGTTATTCTCTCAAAAAAACAACTTTTTGATTCATTAATTCTTTGTATTTTTTTAGGTTCAATTGCATTGATTTCTGCTCTAATCTTTACAATTTCCTCTCTTCTATGAGCTTTGGATTTAGCTTGCTCTTCTTTTTCTAGAAGCTTGAGATGGAGCATTAGGTTGTTTGTTTGTGCTCATTCTGTTTTCTTGATATGACATTTTATTGCTATATATTTCCCTCTTAAGACTGTTTTCATTGCATCCCACAGATTACAGTATGTTGTTTCTATATTTTCATTGAATTGTAGGTATGTCTTTATTTCTTCTTTAATTTCATCTGTAGCCCACTATTTGTTCAAAAGGCTGTTATTTAATTTCCATGTATTTATGCAGTTTTTACAATTTCTTTTGCCATTAATTTCCAATTTCAGTGTGCTATGGTCAGATATTATGCATGGTATGATTTCAATACCTTTTCATTTACTTAAGAATCTTTTATGGGATAATATATAGTCTATTTTAGAGAATGTCCCATGTGCAGCTGAGAAGAGTGTGTATTCTGATGTGGTTGGGTGGAACACTCTGTAAACGTCTACTAAGTCCAATTGCTCACAGGTATGATTCAGTTCTGTTATTTCTTTGCTGACTTTTTGTCTAGTTGATCTATCTCTTTGTGACAATGGGCTGTTACGATCTGTTATAATTGTGTTCCTGTGTATTTGGTTTTTCATGTCCATTAGTATCTGTCTTATATAGTTGGGTGCTCCTGTATTTAGTGCATATATATTTATAATTGTTAGTTTTTTCTGTTGAATTTTTCTGCTAAAAAGTATGTAGTGACCTTCTCTATCTCTTTTAATGATTTTAGGTTTGAAGTTCACGTTGTCTACAAATAGAATAGCTACCCCTGCTTTTTTTCTGTGCTCCTGTTGTATGGAATACTGTTTTCCATCCTTTGACTTTTAATCTATGAGTTTCCTTTTGGGTCAGATGTGTTTCTTGTATACAGCATATCGTGGGGTCCTGTTTCTTGATCCATTCTGTCAATCTATTTCTTTTTATAGGTGAATCGAGGCCATTTATATTTATGGATAGCAATGATATGTACTGGCTCGAGTTTACCATGTTATGTTCCAGTTGTTTCTTTCTGCTTTTCCTCTTATTTAATTGCTCATCCTACCTGGTGGTTTCTTTCTGTTGTTGTTGTTTGGGGGATTGTGGTCATTTTTATCTCTGTCTAGTATGTCTTTCAGTACTCTTTCTAAGGTTGGTTTAGTGTATGTGAATTTCTTCAGTTGTTCTTTGTCATGGAAGTATCTTGTTTCTCCATTAAAATGTGAATGAAAGTTTTTCTGGGTACATCAGTCTGGGTTGAAGGCTGTTTTCTTTCAGGGCTTGAAATACCTCACTCCAAGCTCTTCTTGATTTGAGGGTTTGTGCTGAAAAGTCTGCCATGATTCTAATGGGCTTTCCTTGATAGGTGAGTTGTGTCTTTTTTCTGACAGCTTTTAGTTTTCTGTTTCTATGCTGTATGTCTGAGATCTTAATTATTATGTGTCTGGGTGTGGATTTATGTTGATTGTGACTGTTTGGTATTCTATATGCCTCACTTATCTGCATATCAGATTCTTTCCCCATGTTTGGGAAATTTTCTGCTATCATTTCTGTAAATACTTTATGTATGTCTTTTGCCTGGACTCCTGTATCTTTGCTAATGCCCGTTATTCTTATATTGTTGCTCTTGGCATCATTCTGAAGCTTCTGGATTGTCATTTCATGCTGCTTTGTTATTTTTCAAAGTTCTATCCTTTCCTCATCACTAATTGTCATCCTGTCCTCAATGTCCGAAATCCTATCCTCAGCTTCTTTTAGGCAGTTTTGCATGCTTTCAATAGAATTTTTTTTTTCTTGGATGTCTCTTTGAGTTTGTTTCATGAATTCTGCAGGTTTTCTATATTGTTCATTCTAAGTTTCAATCAGTTTCCCATGCTCATGTACTTTTTTCTCTAGTTCTGCTTTAGCTGCATTCAATAACTCCTTTACTAATGCTGTTATTTCTATCTTTACATGGGAGAGTACTTCTAATTTGATTTCCTCTCTAGCCTGATGCAGTTGTTTTTTTAATTCACTTGCTAACTTTTCAGAGATTCCTGGTGTGTTACTTTTGGGGTCCCTCTGTTTCAATGTCTCCTATCCTTGCTTCTGGTGAACTATATGTTTGAGACTGCATTTTGCTTTTTTGTTTTGTCATTTTCACTTTTCCTGATGTTTTCTATGTGTAGGAGGGGATCACACACACTGTTTTCAGACTCACCAAATTCTTACAGTTAGTTGGAGGGGGGTTTAGTACTGGCCTATATATCCACTGTACATCTCTATTTTAGGGCTATACTCACCACACTGATAGACTTAATCTGCTGTAGTCCAAATTTCACTGCTGGGAGCAAAGTTCCAAATTTTTTCACACTAACTGGAGCCTACTGAGGTCTTCTGATGTTCCAGGTGGGAGGGCAGGCCCAGCAGAAGCAATCCAGGGCAGTTATTAGTCTTGGGAAGGCTTCCGAGATGTCCAGGTGGCAGGGTGCACCCATAGGGGAGGTTCCAGGCAGCCTACACCTGAGACGGGCCTCCTTGATATTCCCAATAGCAGGGTGGGCCCTCAGGGAAGTTTCCAGGCAGCCTTTGCCTGAGGCTCCATGTTCCCAGTGGCAGGACAGGCCCATGGTAGAGGTTCCAGACAACTTACCCCTGATGTAGGTTTCCACTAAGTTCCTGGTGGCAGGGCAGGCCCGCACATTTCTTATTCTTAAATTATAGATTCTCTTGTCATCTTCTAGCCTTTGTATTGTTACTGCCTGTTTCCTTGTTATTTTTAAGAGATCTTTCCTTTCATGATCACACATTGCAAACTTGTCTTCAAGTTTTGATAATCTATCATTAATTTCTTTTAAATAGTTTTGCCAGCATTCAATGGAGATTTTAATTTCCTGGTAATCTCTTTGAATCTGCTTCATGTATTCTATATTTTCTTTATATTCTTTTTTTTTTTTTCTGCAGTACCAGGGATCGAACTCATGACCCTGCACTTGCCAGGCAGGCACTTATGCCACTGAGCTAAATCCCCAGCCCCCTTTTCTTTATACTCTTTATCTAATGTTTCATTCCTTTTTTTGTGTTCCTCCCTTCTTCCATCTGTCTCTTCCTGAGAGATGCTTAGTATTTCTTTTATTAATCTACTCATGTCTTGCTTTACCTGATTTAATATTTCAATTTTGACCTCGTCTACAAGGTCCTGAAGATATCTCTTAATGTCCATTGAAGCCATGTCTGATGTTGCATGTTTGCTGCCCTCAGTCTCCCTTGCTTTTCCCTCACCTGGATCAGTGCTCCCATAATTCTGGGCTGGGGGCCTCCTCCTGCCTCTCTCTCCTGTCATGGTCCCAGCTTCCTCCACACAGGTGTATAGTGGAGGTCCCAGCCCCCTTCTTTGTTGGCCACAATTCTTCTGAAGCATGCTGGGGAGGGACCTCCACCTTCTCCTGCCTGCTCTTGTTACTGAGGTGTAAGCAGGGGCTGCATATGCTGACCCCTCCCTGCTGGGCCATTGCTGCATGTTTAATATATTCATATAATACCACCCACATGCAGATTGTTTAAGAATTAAACCTAATTAGCAGATTTTTAAATTACTACCTCAATTTCTTTGCCCACTAAGGGATTTGTAAGGGTTTTTAAATGTCTTCTTAGTTCAGGTTTTCTAAATTTTGTTTTATTAACACATTTGCCTTTGGGAGTGGGTACACCTGCATCACATGGGTTGATTCTTTTTTATTCCTCTTTCCACTCACCTCCTTCCCTCCCTCCCTCCACCTTTAGATCCCCTTTTCTCACTTTCATTATTGTTGTTAATATTATCATTTTAGTTTATTTTTATAACATTTAATGTAGACATTCATTGTGCCTGACAGCATCTTAAATCTTTCTGCTTCCAGCCCCACTTGGTCCTCTGTCTGTTTAACTCTTATTTGTCTTATTTTCTTCTAGCAAATCTTTGTTTTGCTTTTCATTTACACTTAGCCTTACTCAAGTGAAAGATCCACATGGTATTTAAGATCTGATTATTTCACTTAATATTATATTTTCCAGGTGTTTGAATCCATTCAAATGTGTCTAGAAATCTCTTCATTTCTTTAAGTCACTCTGGTTCATTGGAGCACAGTTTCCCATGGTGATATCTTCTGGATTCTGGGGTGGCCATGCAGTGTCACCTTTTTAAGTTCCTTTTTTTTTCCCTTCTGGTGAAACTTCAGCTGAAGTTTGCCTACTTTTGTTTTACTTTGAAACAAACAGCTCTTCAATTCACTGGTTCTTTGTATTGCTTTTTTTAAAGAATCAATTTCATTAATTTCAGCTCTGACCTTTAGGATTTCCTTCTTTGTTTGGATTTGGACTCTTATTGTTTTTTCTAGGATCTTGAGGTTCATCATTAGTTTATTTGAGCTTGCTCTGTTTTTCTAAATGCAAAACTTTCAGCAATATATTGTTCTCTTAGGACTGCCTTTATATACCCCAATTGCATTGTATTGTATTGTATTGTATTGTATTGTATTGTATTGTATTGTATTGTATTGTAGGGGATTTTTGTTTTAAAATGAATAAAGAATAAAAAAAGATACAAATTTCAAAACAAAATAATAAGAAATTAACAAAATCTGAGCAACTACTTGGAATATAACACTATGTAATACATTAGCTATTGTTAATCTCTCAGGTTTTTGGGTATGGTACTGGTGTTATTGTTGAAGTCATAGGCATAGGCATGGACTTTCAAACAGAAACCAAATGACACAAAAATAATATCAAGAATCAACAAATGGGATTATATTAAATTAAAAATCTTCTGTATTGTGACACACACATATAATCCCGGCACTTGGGAGGCTGAGAAACGAGAATTGCTATGAGTTTGAGACCAGACAGGGCTACCTTATGAGTTCAAAGTCAGCTTGAACAAAGAACAAGATCTTGTCTCAAAAAGACCTAAACAAAGCCAGCACACCGGGGCAGGAACTATCAGCAATTCCTGAACTCTGCATCATGTTGGAACTTTGGATGCTGGGAGAACAGGCAGCCTACTTGCCACCCTGGTAAGCAGCTGGGGGCCTGGCAAGCCCCTGGCATACCAGGGTGAGAACTATCAGCTATTCCCGAGCTCTGCATCATGTTGGAACTTTGGACACTGGGAGAACTGGTGGCCTACTCGCCACCCTGGTAAGCAGCTGGGGCCTGCTGGTGCACAGGTTAAGAATCAGACATGGATCCACCTCCAACCCCCACCCCCCGTTAGCAAGTAGGCACTGACAGTCTGAGTATCTTTTTGGAGGATGAATGTATACAACGTGGCAAGTAAGGGGGATTTCCTTCTACCATCTTTTTGAAGGCAAATAGTTTTATCACTGTTTTGCTCAGTTTTGATTAATGTACTGCTTTATTCAATATTCTGTTTTTAAAAGTTCGATATTTCCTTCCATTTTCCTCTATCTGATTGAAAGAACAGCTAACGTGAACAAAATGGACTGCACTATTGAGCCCATTGCTTGTGTCCTGGTGACCTGCTCTGAGGTTCTGTGGTAGTTTTACTGCGCTGTGGTCACATGGGTTTGTTCTGTCTTATTCTGCTGTATTTTGCTACCTTCAAAAAAAAAGTAGATAAGAAAGTAACAAAATACCTCCAAAAATCTCCCAACTCCACCAAAGCTGATCCATGGATCATGGATGAGGAAAAACTCAAAAACAGGTCAACAGAATTTTATAAGGTGATTAAAAGTATATAACAACAACAAAACAAGTCAGTAAGGTACTGAGCAACCTGAAACAGGATATAGCTAAGCAGATAATGGACTTAAAAAGTAAAAAGAAGAAAAGAAAGTGCCCTAGAGGATATGGCTGCATGTATGTTTAAGTGTGTAGGATTGATAACCATGTTGCTAAGTTGTTACTGGATCACTGAACTTCGTTGCAGTCTCACTGCTTGAATGTCCACTTTGTATGCTTTAATTTTGTATCTTTAACAACTAGGTCTAAGAAGACAATATGTAATTTATCAACTAGTTATTTCTTACTGCTTTTTTTTTCTGAAACTCTGCATGGAAGTTTGACTGAACTGTAGGGTACAGTCTGGAGCTGGGGATACTTCTGTGCTTTGGGAGTGCACACCTGTGGAATTTGTGACTCTACAAAAAGTTTAAGTTTTATTCATAGAAAGAAAATTTATGGCACTTTCCAGGTAGAAAGATGACTGGTGAATTTTTACACAATGGTTGGGGCCTATTCTGTTGCATTTTTAAGTGGCTTAGATAGATGACAACATAATTCCAAACTAGACTGACAAGATACTGAAAGACTTTGTTATAAATAAATGAAAATATTTTAGGAGACACAGTTTTTTTTAACTCATTTAAAATTTACAGGACTTATGTAGGTACAGATCCATCTCAGCATAACTCATTTAGTTATAAAATGTTACCATTTTCACTTATTAGTTAAAATACATTTAACTTTTGAAATTCAGTGATTATGTTGATCCCATTAGACAGGCTTCCCTAGAAGAGAGGAATGACAATCTTCATTTATTCCCACAGGAAATTCTCCAGAGAGTCTGATGTCTTTGTAACTGTCTCCAGACACTGTTCTGATAAGTGTCTGGGATCCCAACAGAAAACAGGGTGACATCCTTTTAGAAGGCACAGGTTGTATTTTTTGAGTCTTAGGCACCATCTAGCCATGTCAAAGAGAGTCACTGTCACTACATGAAGAGTTTTTTCCGATCCGAGGATTTACAATGAGGGAGTATGCTAGATCAGAGAGAACACTCAAAACTAAGTATTAAAAGATTTTAAATGAGAAGTTCTTTGAGTAAAAGTTCTGTAGCCCTCTCATCATTTACAGATATACTGTTGTGAATTATATGGAAGAAGGAATCCTACAATATTTATTTTATATATAAGGAAATGATGAGTGATTCTTCCAATGGTACAGAAATAATTGATGGCAGATTGAAAGTAGATCCATGTTAAGTTTCTCTGTTTTTCCTTCCAGCCCTAGAGTAATGGAAACATTCTCTCCACCACCTGAGAAAGTCCTTTCCTCTAAGAGAAAGTCCTCTACTTTGGAATTTTTTAAGATTTCATAGTTGCTATTTTACATTTACTCTTCTTTCTCTTCCAGAAAAATGGTGAGCTTCTATATTCTATAAACTTTTTTATCAGAAATGTAATTTATGCCAAAGAAGCAGCCTAACTGTAGTTATGATGAGTATTTAAACCTAAGGATATCTTCAAGAAGGTGGCAAATGAGCATGGTGTATTAATATCAAGGTGTCTGTCACAAAGTTTTCTGTGATTTATGAGAAAACATACTTCTTAACACAAAGAAAGATGATGCTTTGAATGATTAGTGACATTAGCTTTTCACTACGTGTTTCCAACACAAACATACATAATCCCAGAGTATTACAGTGACTCTTTTTTAAAATGCAACATGACCTAAATGACTTAGTATAGTTTGAGCAAGGTTGCCTTAACTCTTGGATCTTGAGAGTTTCTTATATGATCCCTTGCAGTATAACAAGATTACTCAACTTTGCAGTTTCCTCAATTACAATGTAAGAACATTATACTTACACACATACACATGCCACTGCTATGTAAATAACTTATCCTTAGTTATTAAACACCAGTGTTAAAAATAGATGCATGTGTTAAGATTGGTGAACATGCTATCTTCTTGGGGATAATTCATAAATTAAAATTGCTAATTTAATTTATGAATTAATTTGAATTTATGAATAATTTAGAAGAAAGGGAGCAGGAAATGATAGCTAGTTTGTACATATATAACTCTAAAGACTGCAATTTATATAAAATTTTAAATTTTGTTACTACACACAAGACATTTAAATAAAATATTTCAAATCTGCAACTTGCTACCAAATCATGTCTGTGAGCTAACAGTAGCCCATAAAATGGAAAGTGTCATCTTTTGCTTTCTGTGAGTTTGGTATATGTTGATAATAACGAATGAAAGCATGAGTTTGAGAACAATGGAGTCTTTTTTCTCAATTAAAACATGGATTTCCAAGATGCAATGCTGAAATAGAATGTGCTGCATGGAATTGCAGGAGATTCGATTGTACACTTGGGAGTAAAGGGAGACTGAGGATCACTAGAGAGCAGAGAAACTCTCGAAAGCCCTTGTGTGGGACACAAAGCAAACAGGTGAGAAAACCCAATTCTTATTCACCTGAGCTAGAGCCCTGCATACCAGCATCTGCTTGGATCACACTATCATTCCTACAAATAAGAGCATCAGCACCACTCACCACAATGTGTTCAAGGCACATCGTTTTACTGTTTTAATTATTGTCCTACTTAATTTTCACATGAACACAAAAAGTGGATGTCTTAATGGTAGCCATTCTTACTGGACTGAGAGGGACTCTCAGTGTTTTATAATTCGCACCTCTCAAGTAACCAGTGATGTTGAACAGTTTTTCATGTAGTTATTTCCCATTTGTATTTCTTCATCTGAGAATTGTGTATTCTTCTCAGATGCCCATTTTTGGGTTAGATCTTTAAATTTGGGGGAGGTCTGAATTTTTCAATTATTTATATATTCTACTACTTTGAAGGACAACTTGCTAAATTTTTTTCTCACTCAGTGGGTTGTCTTTTTACTCTGTTGGTGATTTCTTTTGCTGTGCAAAAGCTTTTTGATAGGATGAGATCCCAGTTGTTGATACTTTGTAGTGTTTCCAGTGTCATCAGGTTTTTTGCTCATGAAGTCTCTGCCTATGCCTATGTCTTCAAGAGTTCTACCTATTCCCCAATTCACAAGATTTAGTGTCTCTGTTTTAATATTTAGATCTTTGATACATTGAGATTTTAGTTTAATTCATGGTGATAGACATGGGTCTGGTTTTAGTCTTAAGTATGTGGAAAGTCAGTTTTTCCAGGCCTGTTTATTAAAGAAGTTTTCTTCCAGTGAAATGTTTTTGTTCCATTTGTCAAAGATCAGGTTGCAGAGTGTGTTTGGGGTTTTTTCTGCATATTCTTATCTGTTCCTCTGATTCCCAGGTATGTTTATTTTTGCCAGTATAATACTGATTTTATTACAGTAGGCTTCTAGTATAATTTCAAGTCTGGGATTGTGATGTCCCCTGATCTGCCTTTATTGTCTAGAATTGCTTTTGCTATTCTATGTCACTTCTGGTTTCAAATAAATTTTAGGAATGATTACTCTAGCTTTGTGAGGCATGCTAATGGTATTTTGATTTGAATCGCATTAAATCTGTGTAACAGTTTTGGGACTATGGCCATTTTCACAATGTTGGTTCTTCCTAGCCATGAGAAAAGGATATCTTTCCTTTTTCTGATGGTCTCTCCAATTTCCTTTTTCAGAGTACTGTAATATTTTCATTTTTTAATTTTAAAGATAGTAAAATCCAAAAAACAAAACAGAAAAAACCAATCAAAACAAAGCAGCAAAATTGGTACAGAACTTCAAGACAGGATACTAGGAAAACAACAATAGCTGCATATTATATCTTCTTATCTGCACAGTAGTTGTTCATTCCACCAGGTAAAGCAAAATCAAACCAGAAACAAAACAATAAAATCAATCAAAGCAGAATATTAAATAAAAGCAAAACAGTTACCCAGAAGCAAGTAAACCAGTGAGAACAATGTCGGATTTTAAAGACAAGATAGAAGGGAATTCCCTGTATTTGCTATATTGCATACTGTCATCCTTTCAAGGGATGCTCAGACCACTGGCCTCAAGCCAGAAAGGCTGGCTGGTTGGCTTCTTGGTGGTTCCTCCCAGTCCCAGGTGTAATTTTCAATATATGGATCATTTAATTCCTTTGTTAGATTGCTTCCTAAGTATTTCATTTCTTTAGTACTATTGTAAAAAGTGTGGTTTCCCTAACTTCTCTTTCAGTGAGTTTGTTGTTTGTGTACAAGAATGGTATTGATTTTTGAGTGTTGACTTGGTGCCTAGTTATACTACTGAATTTGATTGTTAGATCTACAAGTCTTTTGGTGGAGTTTTTGGGGTGTTCTATGTGGAGCATCATGTCATCTGAAAATGACAATAATTTAACTTCTTTGTTTCCCATCCTGATTCTTTTTATTTTTTTTCTCTTGTCCAATTGATCTGGCTAATGTTTCCAGAGCTATATTAAATTGGAATAGTGATAGTAACATCTTTATGTTGTTGCTGATTTTAAAGTGAAAGCTTTCAATTTTTGACCATTTAGTATGAAATTAGCAGTTGATTTGTCACAGGTGGTTTTCATCAGTTTGAGAAAGAGACCACCTATTCCAATTTTCTGTAGGGTTTTTATCTTGATTAGGTGTTGGATTTTGTCAAAAGCTTTTTCTGAATCTATTTAGATGCTCATGTGATTTTTGGCTTTGGCTTTGTTGATATGGTATACTACATTTATTGATTTGCATGTGTTGAACCATCCCTGCATCCAACCATTTGGAAATCAATATGGTGTTTCCTCAGAAAACTAGGATCAGAGGTTCCATTCAACCCAGCTATTCTTCTTCAGGATATCTTCCCTGAAGAATTAAAAACACCATAGTATCACATGTGCACCCATGTTTATAGTAGCACATTTTTTTGGTGGGGGGAGTACCAGGAATGGAACCCAGGGCCTTGGGCTTTCTAGGCAGCCACTGCACAACTGAGCTACATCCCTGGCTGCAGCACATTTTGTAACAGCTAAATCTTGGAAACAACCCTAATGCCCATCAACCAAAGAATGGATAAAAAAAGATGTGATCTTTTTTATGTAATGGAGTACTACTCAGCCATAAAGAAGGATAAACTTGAGACATTTGTAGGCAGATGGATGCAACTTGAGATCATATTCATAAGTAAGATAAATCAGACTCACATGTTTAAACATCATATTGTCTCCTTGGTGCAAGAAACTGGAAGAGTAAATAAGGACCAAAATAACAATAGATATTGTGAAATGGAAAGAAATTGTTCAAAAAGGAAGAGAAACTAGAATAGAGGAAAGGAGAAAGGAAGGAAGAGAAAAAATACAACATAGTTCTGCTACTAGTTCCTTTTAATTCATTGACAAGAAAGTTTTCTGCACATATTGTTTGGAGAATTTTTTCATGCCTATATCATGTCCTCTGAGGAACTACTTTGAAGATAACAGTAGGCAATGTATTAATTATTGTTATTCTCCTATTATTTTGGTATGGAATTGTGTTTCAGTTTTTCCATAAAATAAGTTCATGTTATAGCATGGTCATTGGAGCTGGTGAATGAGTAACAACTTCTAGGTAAGTGTCAGGTCTGCTCTCCACCTTCTCAAGATTCTGAACTCTCTGATACAGCATATAGGATGCCCCTCCTCCCCTCACAAGGACTCTGCCAGCAGGTGCACTTCCACTCCCCACGAATTTCCCCACATCTCTGTTGATATGTGTAGAGACTGGTGAGAAGTGTGAAACAGAAGCAGGAAGTTTCCAGTGTAATTCTGAGCTTTTTAGCTCTTTTTCTAACCAAAGACAATTTTATGTTTAACAATCAATTGTATATTTTACAATTTTTAAATTTTATTAGGACATGTTTGCAATTCACTCAGCTTACAGTCCTCTTGGGGAGTGGTTACATGACATATTACAGCTCATTGATTTTTCTTTTTTTGATGCTCTTCCCTTCTCCTCCACCTCCCCCCTCCTCCTCTGGTTCCCCTCTCCCCTTTCCTTGCTGCTGATACTATTTGTCTCACCTCATGTTGTGGCATATAATCTTTACATTAATCGGGGTTATTAGTTTCCTATAAATATCCTCTCATTTCCCCATTCCCCTGCCTCCTCACCTCACTCCTTTGTGCCCTTGGGCTTCTTTCTCTGTGGCAAGACATTTGTCCCCCTGTCCCTTTCCATCCATCCTTTATCATATTTTGTATGTTTGTTTGTTTGTGCTTTGCCTCATTCAAGTGAGAGATACCTTACGGTATATAACCTTGTGTGTCTGATTTAGTTCCAGGTGCATCCATTTTCCTACAAATGTCTCAAATTTGCCGATCATCATAGCCAAGTAGCATTCCACTGTGCACAGATACCTTATTTTCTTTATCCAAGCGTCTGCTGTCAGGTATATAGGCTGCGACCAGAACTTAGCTGTCAAAAACCATGATGCTATAAATACCCATGTATCACTGTAATACGATGACTTAGGCTCTTTGGGAAAGATACCTAGCAGAGGGATAGCTGGGTCATGTGGAATTTTCTTATTTCAATTCTTTGATTAACTCCATACTAATTTCCATAATGATTGTGTTAGTTTATTCCCGCCAACCATCCAGGAGGGTTCCTTTTTCGCCACAGGTCACCAAGATTTGTTATTGTTTGATTTCCTAATGACTGTCATTCTTCTCAGTCTAAGATGGAATCTTGATGTTCTTTTAATTTCCACTTCACTAATAGCCAGAGAAGTTGAACATTTTTTCCATATATTTGTTGACCAATTGTGATTCTTTCTCAGTTTAATGCCTGTTAATTTCTCCTGCCCATTTCTTGACCGGGTCTTTAATTTATGTGATTTGATTTGAATTCTTTGAATATTCTAGATAGTAGTCCTCTGCCTGAGGAGCAGCTGCAAAAATTTTCTCCCATTCTATAGGTTAACTCTTCACTCTCCTGATTGACTTTTTTGCTGTATAGACGCTTTCAGTCTCATCTAATGTCATTCGTTGACTCTATTTCTTGGGTGCTTAATAATCTCATTTGTTGATGCTACTTCTTGCGTGCTTAAGGATTTGTTTTAAAAATCAATTTCTACACATATGTTTTCAAGAGTTTTATCTATTTTATCGTCAAGAAAGTTTGTTTCCTCTGTTTTAATGTTTAGACTTTAGATCCATTTTGATTTTATCCAACAAATGGTATTGGAAAAACTGGTTATTTATTTACTTTTTAAAGTAACTCCTGTAACTGATAGAGTGATTTTTTCACTCTTTGATTTTTTTGTTGTTAGTTTTACCTATTGGACAGACAAATAGAGTGAGCAACAAGAAACTATTACATAATCAAGCTGTCATTTACTTCACTGTGAAACCTCAAATTCTGAGATTGGAAGAAATACACAAGGAAAATTATAACTTTGGTTATATTTGATTTGATCTGACCTCACTTAAGACTCATAATTAGTACTCACTTGTTATAGGCTAAAGTTTTACCTGGGTCCAGGGTAGAGATTGCCATTCAACACTTGTGCAAAAATGAATACATCACCCAACCTTCCGTGATGAATGATTAAGTGAATGTGGTAGACAGGCAAGCTCAAGCCTTGATGACAGGAGGCAGGAGCACACATCTGTCCTGTGGGAGGTAACGTCTATCCATGGATGAGCAAAGCAGAAGTCAGAGTTTACTGTGTCCAAAGAACTGCATGGTCTGCTAGATACTTCTGTACAGTTATTTTCAAGTTATTAAAGAGTCTCCGTCCAAATTTATAAATTTACTAATACACAAATAATTGCCTACATGATCTATTCAAATACTTCTTATTAGACAGCTTAACATTTGGTCTTCAAGAATCATTTTGGTCTTCAAGAAATCTTTTTTTTTTAATCTTCAAGCTTCAAGTAAAATTACTATATGTCACAATGACAGAAAATTTACTGCACTCATACTTCCCAATTTCAAATTCAATGTGTTTATCTTTTTATTTCTTTTTTTCCTCATAAGTTATGGTAAACACAAAGAGTCAAGCAGCACTGATGGGGAACAGGACAGAGGTGACAGAGTTCCTCCTGCTAGGACTGACCACTGACCCGGCACCTGCAGCTTCCCCTCTTCATCACCTTCCTCCTCATCTACACCGTCACTGTGGCTGGGAACCTGGGGATGATCCTGCTCATCCTCCTGGACTCCCGTCTGCACAGCCCCATGTACCTTTTCCTCGGCAACCTGTCCCTGGTGGATTTCTGTTCCTCTTCCACCGTCACTCCCATAGTCGTGGCTGGGCTCCTTCTAGGAGACATTGTCATTTCCTACAATGCCTGTGCTGCTCAGATGTTCCTGTTTACAGCCTTTGTTACTGTGGAAAACTACCTCCTGGTCTCCATGGCCTATGACCGCTATGTCGCAGTGTGCAGGCCCCTGCACTACACCACCACCATGAGGACCAGTGTGTGTGCAGGTCTCATCCTAAGTTCCTATGCCTGTGGCTTCGTGAATGCTGCCCTCCACATAGGGAACACTTTCAGTCTCTCTTTCTGCAATTCCAGTGTGGTCCACCACTTTTTCTGTGATATTCCAGCAGTCATGGTTCTTTCTTGCTCAGAGAAACAGATCAGTGAGTTGATTCTTGTTTATGTTGTGAGTTTCCATATCTTTTTTGCCTTCTTCATTATCTGGATATCCTACCTCTTTATTTTTGTCACCGTCTTAAGGAAGCATTCAGGCACAGGAGCTCTGAAGGTGCTGTCAACCTGTGCTTCTCATTTTACTGCAGTCTCCATTTTCTATGGGACTGGCATTTTCATGTACCTGCAGCCCAGCTCCAGCCACTCCATGGACAATGATAAAATCTCCTCTGTGTTCTACACCATGGTCATCCCCATGCTGAACCCTGTGGTCTACAGCCTGAGGAACAAGGAGGTCAAGAGTGCATTCCTAAAGGTCAATTGTGCATTCATTTTTTGGAGCCAAAATAATCTTTAAGAGTTTCATTCTAGCCTTGTGAAATTCATCATATCTGGATTCATTCTTCTCAGATCTTCTCCAAATACTTCATCACCCTTTGAGGCCAATATTGAAATAAAATATTTGTAGTGATACTTTCAACTTTCAAAATCTTCTATATTTATAAAAGTGATAATATGTTTGGTAACAAATAGCTGTATAATGTTATGAGCGATCCATAAATATGGCTCATCAAAGAGTTAATATTCATTTCATAAAACCAATATATTCATACATTAATTTTCAAAATAACAAATAGAACACAAATAACCAGGAAAATAAACAGATATGCGATATTATTGGATTTTTCAGGGGGTTTATATCTTCTTTCATCTTTGGTAATGTTAATTGCATATGTGTAGGAGTCTCTCTTTTTCTTCAAAATTCTCTGATCTGATTGAATACAACTTTTCATAGTTATTTCTAATAATCTCTTTGATTTCTGTGGTATTCATTGCAGTCTTCTCTTTTTCCTTCCTAATTACATGGATGTGAGTTTTTCTGTACTTCAGTTAAGTTTGGCAAAAGTTTTATCTAGTTTTGTTTTTCTTTCAAAAAAGCAGGTCTTTACTGATTTTTTTTTACTCTCAATTTCATTAATTTCAGTTTTGATTTTTATAATTTCTGCCTTTGTTTAGATTTGGACTGTTCTTGTTTTCCAAGGACCTGGAGTTGCATTATTGTTATTTATTTGAGCTCACTCAGTTATTCTAATTTGAGCATTCTGAGCAATATACTTGCCTGTTAGAGCTGCTTTTATTGGTGTTGGAGATATAGGCATAGGCACTTTCAAGCAGAAATCCAATGGTACAAAAAATAATTTGAAGTATCTACAAATAGGATTAAAACAATTTAAAAGCTCCTACACAGTAAAGGAAACTATCACCAAAGTGAAGTGAAAATCTATAGATTGGGAAACAGATTCTACTGGCATATCTCAAACGAAGGACTAGTGTCTATAATATATAAAGAACTCAAAATATTAATGCCCCTCCAATAAAAGACTCAACTAGAAATGGTCAGCAGAAGTGAATAGATATTTTTCAGAAAAAGAAATATCAATGGCCAAACTGTGCATCAAAAAATATACAAAATCTCTGGTTATTAGCAAATGCAAATTAAAACAATTCTGTGATTCCATCGCACTCCAGAATGAACAGCCATCATCAAGAAATTAAATAATAACAAACCCTAGCAAGGTTGTATGGGAAAAAGAAACCCTTCTGGAGAGTTGGTGGGAAGGTAAACTGCTGCAGCTACTGTGGATATCAGTTTGCGGAATCTTTGAAATTTAAAAACAGAAACTTCATGTGACCCAGCTACTGCTTTGATGTAAGAGACATTATATTAGAGTGATACACGCATATGCATGTTTATAGCAGCACATTGATAATAGCTATAGACTGGATGTCTATAGGCCCATCACCAGATGAGTGGAAAAGGAAATGTGATATTTATGCACAATGCAGTACTACTGTGCTATAATGAAGGATAAACTTGAGTCTTTTGTAGGAAAATGGATGCATCCTGTGACTATAATTCTAAGTGAAATAAATTTGACACATGATTTTGAGTATTGCATGGCTTCTACTCTATGAGAAACCCAAAGTATAAGCTAATAAAACAGCAACGTATTAGAAAACAGATAAAAGGGCATAAATTTCCTGCAAATGAGAAGAGTAAGAGATGGCAGGGAAAAGTGGGAGGGCAGGGAAAGAAATCTTAGACAGAATTAAGATTGCTTATTGCATGGACCAGCTTCCAAAATAATTGTAATAATTATGTATTGCAAATATATACAAATAAGAATCAAAATTTTAAGAGGATTACATCTAAAACCTAACAATATGGGACATTACTCTTTCAGCAAGTACTTGAAATTGTAATTCTTACCACTCATTTCTAATGTAGGTACATTCTGTCTTGCACTCTCCTGTCTGTGTTACTTATCTTCTGCATTAATTTTCTTGCCATTCCTTCACAAAATCAAGCAAATATGCCACAGGCCCTTTCATGCTGTCTGTTCCCTGTATGAATGGCCTCACTCCATTTCGACCTCGAACTCGGTGACCCTGCCATGGAGTCCTTCCTGACTGCCTTTATCAGCTGCCCAGTCTCCTCCCCCAGTGTGCACTGTCCTTCATGCTTGCATCACTCTCTGAAGCTCTTATCAACCCTTAGATGCTGTATATGCTTGTGTGATATGCTTATTTATCTCCCCCCAAAAGAATGTGAACTCCATGAGAACAGTGACTTTAGTCAGTTTTTTCATAACATCATGATCAGTAGGCAAAAATATCTCTTTTGTTTCAAGATTCTCCATAAATATTTGTGAAATACAGAAACACAATAACTGATTTTTCACAATAATTGTATCATATGTTGAGCCTTTGAATCATTGGTTGTCATGCTGTTACATAAATATTCACTTCTATGTTGGTGGTCACAATTCTCCTGTTGCAACCTTTTGTAGTTATGTACAATCATTTAAATTTAGGATTATTTTGATTTGTGAAATTTTTCATAATAAATCCATCAATGTAGACTGTTGCCATGTGACCTTATTGCCGGTCTGTGATAGTGTACTATTCCACAAAGTACTGTTTCTGCGAAGTTTCAATACAACTCTAAAAATTCCAAACGCACTATGCAAACATGATTAAATTCAGGATTTTAATAATGACAGATCTTCCAGGCTTATCTGTGCATGCCCAAAAGCAATCCAATATATCCTTATCTGAAGGAGTTAAAAGTAGCTATATACAGAGATAGTGTCTCTGAAGTTACTGCTGAATCTCATCAGACTGATGTGACCAAAAGCCATGGAATGCTGGCACCTTCTGTTGACACATGGAGACTCTTGTGGACACTATGAAGGGCCCATGGCACTGGCAGACTTAAATATTTGCAAGAATTTATGACAGCTGTTACAGCAATCTAATAAAAATCCTCAATGTTTTCATCTGTGCTGTAATTTTATGTTACTATGAAATATTTGTTTGGAACAATTCACCAGTGAAGCCACCTATAACTGGGATTATCAGGAGAAGTTTTCATTTTGTAGCTGTATATGTTTTGTACATTTATCTTTCATGATCATCTTGATTTGGGGGAAGAGAGGGAAGTTCCAAATCCTATGACTAAGGTAGATGAGGACACACCATATGTTTTTCTTTAAATGAAATTGCTGGAAATGTTGTGAATCTATTAAGGACATCAAGGTAGTCATGAAAAGATAATCATAAAACAAGACTTCCCTGTTTGGAAGTTGACAAATTTGATGGTATGAGTGTATTCCCTCACTGTGAACACACAGTGAGGGAGAAGGTGTTTCGAGGGAGACTATTGGCAAAGTATCTTTTCTGTAGCATTTGTAAGTACACACTGCATATTTTGATTACACTGTATAGCTAGAGGAGATAAAGGTATCTCTCAGGTCAGATTGGAGGGTCTTCATTACTTAAAGGATTAAGCTGGTAATTCACCACCCCAGCTTATACTACTTTCATTCATGTTGAAAGTGAGATTAGGAGGAAGCAAGTCAATCTCGTAACATTCAGGAATTTGACAGCAAAGTTAAAAACAGTCATTGACATAGTGTATTAGTCCTGCTAGAAGATGATTACAAAACACCTTAAACGTGATAATTCATAAACAACAGACATTTGCTTCTCACCGTTGGGAAGGGTGAAGGCAAGCAGATTTGGGCTGCTGAGATCCTGTCCCTCCCAGGGGAACATCCTGTCATTTCCCATGGAGGAGAGGAAAGAGCAGAGCAGCCAGAGTCCCAGGGGACAGAGGGACCCATGGTGTGCCTCACAGAGTGCAAAGCAGGAAGCCTGGAAGGCCAGGCTCCCTCCTCCTAGTCCTTCTATGAGGGCGCTAATCTCTATCAGGGGCAGCGCATAGTTCCCTGCTAAGTCTTCATCAAATTCTGGAGTCCCACCTTTTAACAGAATCACCTTGGTCCTAGGTTTCAACATGGGAATTTGTTAGGGGACACGGTTAGTGGACATGAGTTCTCCTGGATCTTTGCTTTCTCTGCAGTGTTTCATTAGGTATTTCCAGGGTGGTATTTTGTGTATCTGTAGTGTCAGATCACACCATGGACCACAAGTCTCTGCTCACTACAGAAAACAGACTCATTAATACATTGAAGCCTGATCAGTTTAAAGAGTCAAATCCCAAAACTCAAGAAACAGTTCAGAAACTCATCCTTAAGGCACTGTCCTCTAGGGCCATGTCTTTTCTATGGGCTTTGCAGATGGTCAGGATGAATAGAATGTGCTCATACAAGGTGTCCCTTCCTGGAATATGTGTAATTCACATGATGCCCTGGACCCTGTGACTTTGGAGTATACAAACCCACACGTGCTGCTTATTTTAGCAGCATATTCAAGATCCAGAAATGCTGAGGGTCCCCTTTCTGGTGTAACAGTGCAATAACAAAGATGCTTCAATACCACACCAAATCTCCGCTCTGATCCAGTTATATCTCCCCAGATCATGTTACATCTCCCCAGTTCATGTTAGTGTTGACACCAAGTACATTTTATACACTTTGTCTCCATTACAAAGATTTAATATTTAATTTCCTGTACTGTATAAAACCATATAAGAATAATAGTGAATTCACAAAATCTAAAAAATATTATTCAGTTTTGTAATGTTTATGAAATAATTCTTGCCAGTTTTCAATATTTCTTCCTTTAAACATGTCTTTATTTAATTTTACTTTTTTTTCAGCTGACAAAGTATAATTCCATATGCACGTGCTATAAAATGCAGCATTCATATGGAATCTATGTATTCTTTGGAGTGCATTAATTTCCACCTGGGGTAATATTTTGCCATTTCTTACATGGTAGTTCTAACAGTGACTGGTCCTCAAATTTGTTTGACCTCAAAGGTTTCATGCTCCCCATGTTTCCGGAAGGATAGTTTCATTGAAAGAGACTTATCTTTGATAGGTTGCTCTTTGGCTTTTTGTGTTTGTTTTAATGATGGTCTTTAGATTGTCTTCTTAGCACATCTGGCCATCATGAGGTGCCCTGTCACTCTGCCCAGTAGTGCCCGTGACTCTAGGATGAAACATGCCATTGGTCTCTTGCTGGATTTGTGACCATCTCTCCCTCATGGTAAGTTTTTGAATACAAGGCATGTGTTCATTTTTTGTGTGTTTCTTTCCTGAGATCTGCGAGCATTTTGCAAGGGGATGCTCATGTCTTTTATCAAATTTGGGTTTATGGACTTATTGTTAAATTTTCATGTTTTCTTCTTTATGGCTAACTGCTTGTCAGAGTTCTCAAATGATTCATCTGTTGGTACACTTGGTGATGTGCTATGAAGCTCTGGGGGTCCATGAAGATTTTCCCCCTTTCTTTTCATCTTCTTTGTTCTTTATAGGAACCACAGGAACTGATTTACATTTAAATTCCTTAAGTCATTTTTTTCCCTCTCAAATAACTGTTTATACCTCCTGGAGAACTTCAGTTTTTACTTTCTGTTTTTGAGCTCTGAATGATGCAGTTTTGTCTTATTCACTGTTTTTATGGCTAGAATGAGGTTTGTTTGGTTTATGGTTTTAGAGGATTCAGTCCATAGTCAGCTATCTCCAAGTCAGGAAGCACATAGTGAAAAGGTCTGGGAAGAAGACAGCTGCTCACAAAGTGGGGGCTGGGAGCAGAGCTGGACGGGAGGAGCCTGAGACCACACCTCAGGGTGCTGAGCTGTGGTTACCAGAGAGTAAAGGAGCAGGGAAGGAGGCATGGGGCAGTGTTGAGCAATTGTTTCTAAGTTATTGTTAGATAGGAGCAGGAAGCTATCCGATGCTGTTGCAGAGTAGGAGAGCTATAGTAAAGATACCTGAGACTAAATAGCTTGACAAGGCAGACTTATTACATATTTAAAGAATACAGAGCATGGGAGCTTGACTGAGCTGTAGAGTTCAGTCTGTAACTGGGGATATTTCTGTTCTTTGGGAGTGTACACCTATAGAATTTGTGAATCTATAAAAAGTTTAGGTTTGATTCACAGAAAGATAATTTATGGTACATTCCAGGTAGAAAGATCATATGTTGATTATAGTAGAGAGGCTGGGTCACAGTCTACTGCATTTTAAGTGTGCTATTTAGATGACAGTTATTAACTATATAATACCAAAATAGATTGATAGGGTACTAGAAGACTTCACTGTAAATACATGAAACATATTTTGGGAGGCATAGTTTTTTTAACTGATTTAACATTTACAGGATTTATGTATATATAGATCCATCTCTGCATAACTGATTCTGTTATAAAATGTTAATATTTTCATTTATCATTTAAAATATATTTAATTTTTAAAATCCAGTGATTATGTTGGTCCCATTAGACAGTTTAATCTGTCTTCCCTAGAAGAAAAGAATGACAATCTGCAGCTATTCCCACAGGAAATTCTCCAGGGAGCCTGATGTCTTTGTAACTGTCTCCATTCTTCCTAAGTGTCTGGGATCCCAACAGAAAACAGGATGATATCTTTTTAGAAGGCACAGGTTATATTTTTTGATTCTTAGGCACCATTTTTACCCATGTCAAAGAGTCATTGCCACTACATGAAGATTTTTTTCTGACCTGAAGATTTACTCTGAGGTAGGATCCCATTTCAGGGAAAACACTCAAAGATACCAATTATATTGAATAATTTTAAATGATAAATTCTTCAAGAGAAGGTCTATAGACCTCTCATTTACAGATACATTTCTGTTAATTATGTGACACAAGAAATCTTACCATATTTGTCTTACCTTATTTAAGGGGACCATAAGTGGTTTTTCTGATGGCACAGAAAGAATTTATGGTAGATCGGAACTAGATACATGTCAATTTTCTCTATTTTTCCCTCCTGCCCTAGAGAAGGACATATTCTGACCACCATCTGAGAGATGGAGCTCCTCTCAGGTGAGGTCTTCTTCTGTGAAAGTTTTTAAAATTTCATAACTGCTATTCCAGATTCACTCTTCTTTCTCTTCTGGCAGTCTGGTAAGCTTCTGCATTCTACCAGCACTTTCATCTGAAATGTAATTTCTGCAAATCATCAGCCTAACTAGAGTTATGATGAGTTACTTGAAACTAAGGATGTTTTTACTGAGGTGAGCATGGAGTAACTATCAAGATGTCTGTCATAATGTTTTCCATGATTTATGACAAGACATGCTTCTTAACCCCCCAAAATGAATAAAAATTAAGAAAGGTGATGCTTTGAAAGATTAGTGACATTAGGTCTTTCACTACATATTTCCAAAGGCAGACACAAACAGTCAAAATCCTGTAGTACTGCAAATGGCTCTTTTTTAAAATGCAAAACAGTCTAAACTACTTAACATGTTCTGAGCAAGGTCACCTTAACTCTTAAATCTTGCATCTTTCTCAGGTGACCTCTGTAATCTTGTAGCATAACACAACCTCTCAATTCTTTAGATTTGTCAGCGCTAATGTAAGAACATTATGCACATACACATACGCACACCATTGCTATGCAAATTGCTTATCCTTAGCTGTGAAATAGACACATGTTAAAAATAATTGTGTCTGTTCAGATTGGTGAACACAATATCCTTGTGTTCATAAATTAAAGTTGCTAAAGGCTTAGAAGAAAGGGTTCACAAAATGATAGTTGGTACATATTTAATTCCAAAGATTCAATTTATATAAAAAAATTTTAAATACTGTTACCACACAAGATAGATTCAAATAAAATATTTAAAATCTGCAACTTGCTACCAGACCATGTCTGTGAGCTAACAGTAGCCCATAAGTCGAAAGTTTCATCTCTTGGTCTCGGTGAGTTTGGTGTATGTTGATAGCAGTGAAGGAAATAGTAAGTTTGAGAACAAAGGGGTCTTTCTTTCTAAACTAAACTGTGGATATCAGGAAAGCAAATTTGAAAAAGAATGTGCTACATGGAACTATAAGAGCAGCAATCATATTCTTGGGTAAAAGGAAACTGAGGATCACCAGAGAGCAGAGAAACTTTCAAAAGCTCTAGAGTGTAACACAAAGAAAATGGGGGGGGGGCAAGAATTTATATTCACCTGGGCTAGAACCCTGCATGCCAGCATTTAGCTCCATCTAACAACCTTTCCTAAAAATCCTATCATTACCCCTACTCACCACGATGTATTCAGTGCTTGTTCTTTTGCTATATTTTACTTATTGTCCTAATTAATTTTCACGTTAATAAACAAAAGTTGATCTCATATCATGTTCATTGGATTTGGTGTAGGACTAACAATGGCTGAGTGGTAAATTTCAGTTCCTATATCCCTCCTTCTAAACTTTCTGTCCTGGTACTCTGAGGTTACACTTTCCCTCTCAATTCCTGTGCCAATAAGCACGCTCCCACTGGCCAACTATGTCACTGTATCATTGTAGACAAGTGTAGCAACTGTTGAGAAGTATGAGACGGTTGGAGAAAGTTTTCAGTGTAATCAGACTGCTATTTTTGGTCAGAGACATTTTAATGTTTAGCGATGAATTATACATTGTTATTTTTTTCATAGTTTTTTATTTTATTAGAATGAGTTTTTAATCCTTGCAGTCTGCAGCCATCTTGGGGAGTGGTTCCATGTACATATTACAGCTTGTTTCTTTTTCTCTCTTTTAATGCCCTTCCTTTTCCTCCCCTTCCCCTTCTCCCTTTCCTCCCCTTCCCCTGCTCCTTGGGTTCCCCGAGCTCCCTTTTCATCCCTGTTGATATCATTTGCCTTAGCTCATGCCATGGCATGCAATGTTCACATTAATTGAGGTTATTAAATTTCTGTGCTTGGCACCTCTCTATCCATCTCGTTTCCCCTTCTGGTCCTCCTTAGTTCTTGTATTTGCTTCCTTGGACGAGTTTCCTATTGCAAGTGGTCTATTCCCTTGTCCTTTTTTATCCTTATTTCATCATTTTCTTTGTTTGTACTTTGTCTCACTCAAATGAGGCACACCAGGTGGCATTTAGGCTTATATGTTTGATTTATTTCACTTAACATTGTATTTTCCAGATGCATCTGTTTTCCTACAAATATCTCAAATATGTCACTCTTTGTAGCCAAGTAGTGTCCCATGATATGTAGGATACCACCTGATCCATATCCATTTATCTGCTCAAGGGTATAAATAGCTGCTTCCAGGGTTTAGCTATCATGCATTGTGCTGCTGTAAACATTGCTATGCATGTACTGTTTCAATATGATAATTTAAGCTCTTTGGGGAAAATGCTTAGCAGGGGGATAGCTGGGTTGGATGAAATTTCTAATTTCAGTTTGTTGAGTAATTTCCTTATCAATTTCCATAATGGGTACTTTGTGTTTCCACCAACAATGCAGGAGGGTGCCTTTTTCACCACAGCCATGCCAGCATTTGTCATTATTTTATCTCTTAATGATTTCCATCTTTCCAGACTAACATAAAATCTCAGCATTGTTTACCTTTCATTTCTCCAATGGCCAGAGATGCTGAACATTTTTTTCGCCTCTTTGTTGACCATTTGTATTCCTTTCTTTGTGAAGTATCTGCTTATTTCTCCTGCCCATTTCTTGACTAGATATTTAATTTTAGGTGGTTTCATTTCTTTTGAATTCTTTGCATACTCTAGATACTAGTCTTTTGTCTGAGAAGTAACTGGCAAAAATTTTCTCCTATTCTGTAGGTTGACTCTGCTTTACTGATTGACTTTAGTCTGATATAATCCCATTTGTTGATTCTTGTGTTACTTTTTATGCAATTAAAAGTCTGTTTCTGCAATCCTTTTCTACACCTGTATCTTCAAGTGTTTTACCTATTTTACCATCCAGAGAATCTGATTCTTCTGTTTTAATATTTAGATCTGTAATCCACTTTGATTTTATTCAGTAAGTGGGATTGGGAAAACTGGTTATTTGTTAACTCTTGCAAGTAGTTTTGGTGGAGTCAGTGGCATTTTCAGACTGTGGAAGGAGAGAACCAGGCCACATCAGGAGGTGATCCCCACCTGGAAACCAGAGCCGTGCATGGGCCCCTGCCTGAGTGGGGACAGCCAGACCCAAGCCTCTCTTTGTGAGTCAGAGCCATTCATGGGTTGCAGAGGGAGAGAACAGGCCTCACCAGGAGGAGATCCCCACCTGGAAACCATATCATTTTCATTGTTTTGTTGGGCTGGGTTTTATTCTCCTTGGTTTCATTATGTTAAATCTGATGGCATGAGCAACTATTTAAAAGGCAACAAGACATTATGGTAACTACTTTGGATTTAGTATTAGCTAGTTTTGAAGTCCTTTATTGCATTCATTGTTTTGTTTTTATTGTTTCTATTCTATTCTATTCTGTTCAATTTTTACTATGTTGGAAGGTATCTGCAGCTATTTTAAAGACAACAAACGGCATTATGGTAACTATTGTTGATTTCATAAGGTTTTGAAGTCCTGTACCACTTATACTGGCTTATTTTGATTGGTTTTATTCTGCTTTATTTTCCTTGGTTATATCCTCTTTAAGATAAATAAATAAAAGTAATTAATTAATTAAAAATAAATTAGTTTTGTCACTGGGGGAGTGATCATTTCACCCTGATTTTTCTTTGTTAGTTTCACTTATTTGAGAGGCAAATACACAGTGAACAAGATTAAATTACCACATTATCAAGCAGCCACTTAGTTTACTGGAATTTCTGAGATTGAACCAAAATACGAGGGGTAATTATTCGGTCAGTTTGATTTGACTAGATCTGACCTCACTTACAACTCTTAGAGTTAGCATCCATTCACCATAGGCCACAGTTCAACCAAGGTCCAGAATAGAGACTGTCATTTAATATTACGCAAATTTGAATGAATCACACAATGTTTTGTGATCAACGATTATATAAATGTGAAAGACAAACACTCAGGCTTGCTGACAGCAGGCAAGAACACACTTCCACCCTGAGCAGGCAACATCCTATCCTTGGATGAGCAATGTGGAAATCAGCTTTTGCAGTACCCGCTATATGGTCTTATAGATATGGCTGCACAGTAATTTTTAAGTTATTAAATGGTTTCCATCTTGGTTTATAACTTTACTAGTTTATAAACTTCCCACATGATCCATTAAAATTCTCCTAATTACAAAGCTTATAATTCTACCCGCAGTTAATAGAATCAAATTAGTCTTTAACAAAATGCTTTTCTGAGAAAACATCAATGCAAATAAATCACTGTACTGTCACAATGAAAGAAAATATATCATACTCATATTTTCCAGTTTCAATTCAATTTCTTTATTTTTTTTAACATTGCTACAGAGTATCCAGAGATTCTCAGAAAACATTGATGGAGAACAGGACAGAGGTGGCAGAGTTCCTCCTGCTGGGACTGACCGCTGACCCGCACCTGCAGCTTCCCCTCTTCATCACCTTCCTCCTCACCTACACCGTCACTGTGGCTGGGAACCTGGGGATGATCCTGCTCATCCTCCTGGACTCCCGTCTGCACAGCCCCATGTACTTTTTCCTCGGCAACCTGTCCCTGGTGGATTTCTGTTCTTCTTCTGCTGTCACTCCCACAGTCATGGTTGGGCTCCTTCTAGGAGCCAACATCATTTCCTACAATGCCTGTGCTGCTCAGATGTTCCTGTTTGCAGCCCTTGTTACTGTGGAAAACTACCTCCTGGCCTCCATGGCCTATGACCGCTATGTTGCAGTGTGCAGGCCTCTACACTACACCACCACCATGACCACAAGTGTGTGTGCAGGTCTCATCCTAGGTTCCTATGCCTGTGGCTTCCTGAATGCTGCCCTCCACATTGGGGACACATTCAGTCTCTCTTTCTGCAATTCCAATGTGGTCCACCACTTTTTCTGTGATATTCCAGCAGTCATGGTTCTTTCTTGCTCAGAGAAACATGTCAGTGAGTTGGTTCTTATTTACATTGTGGGCTCCCATATCTTTTTTGCCTTCTTCATTATCTGGATATCCTACCTTTTCATTTTTGTCACCATCCTAAGTAAGCACTCAGGCAGAGGAGCTCTGAAGGCACTGTCAACCTGTGCTTCTCATTTTACTGCAGTCTCCATTTTCTATGGGACGAGCATCTTCATGTACCTGCAGCCCAGCTCCAGTCACTCCATGGACACTGACAAAATCGCTTCTGTGTTCTACACCATGGTCATCCCCATGCTGAACCCCGTGGTCTACAGCCTGAGGAACAAGGAGGTCAAGAGTGCATTCTTAAAAGTCAATCATGCATTCATTTTTTGGAGCCAAAATAATCTTTAAGAGTTTCATTCTAGCCTTGTGAAATTCATCATACCTGGATTCATTCTTCTCAGATCTCTCCAAATACTTCATTACCCTTTTAAGCCAATATTGAAATAAAATATTTGTAGTGATACTTTCAACTTTCAAAATCTTCCACATTAATAAAAGAGATGTTATGTCCAGAAACAAATATCTGTGTGATAATGGCTGAGGCATCTTGAGTTGTGCTGAATGATATTTGCAGGGATTGTACAGGCTTTTTTCAAAAATATGTAAATACAAATGTGTGTACAAAGGACAGACAGAAGCTCATGAATAGCAGAGGCATGTCATGCTGTTAAATACATATGGATGAGGTCAAGTTTTCCCAAATTTGTATGTAATGTGACTATTTGGGGTTCTTATTTAAGAGTTAATTTGGCTGGATTAAGGGATACTTAAGTAGTCACCCAAACAGTTTTCTGTTGCTGTGTGGTCTTTTTCAAGAGTTGAGGACTGAAGCATGGACTTAGTAGATCTGTCCTCATTACAGGGGATACAACAAAAAACTGAGAGAGAGGACAAGTGTGTCTCTCTCTCTCTCTCTCTCTCTCTCTCTCTCTGATTTAATTAGTGTATGTGTCTTCCTTCTGTATTAGACATCAGACTTACATATCTGGATCTGGCCTAGACCCTTGGTCTGCAACCCTTACACCTATCACACCTCCCTCCCTTGTCTCAGGCTTTCACTTCAAATTTACCCCTGCTGTGCTTGGTCTCCACCTTGAGGAGAGCACATCAGGGTGTGTGTGTTCTCCAGTTCAGGTGAGCTGACAGCCATGAGAAGAAACCCACTCTTGCATTTCTGTGTGTGCCCTCCTGGTTTTTTCACTGGGGAACCATCAGTAATACACTGTTTTTAATGATAATAAAATTTGATTTGGATGTTACAATATAAATTTCGCCCCAAGATTTCTCATTTTTTTCTTTTTTACTCTAACAGTCCTAATTTGAGAAAATACCATACACACATACATATGTACTGTAATATAAACTATATATATATATATATCCTGTACAATTTAATGAGTGATCAATAAATGTGGCTTATCATATGAATTAATATTTATTCTTACTAATTCATTGCATAAAATCAACATATTCACATAGAATTTGCAAAAGGACAAGATAGAACACAGCACTGCAGGAAAATAGACACGTGGTTAATATTACTGGATTTTTCAGGGATTATGTGTTCTTTTCATCTTTGGTATTTCACATAAGTCTAGGAATCTGTCTTTTGCTTCAAGATTCTCCAGCTTGATTGAGTATAATGTATCATAGTAGTTGCTAATAATTCCTGGGATTCTGCAGTGTTCATTATAATTTCATCTTTTTCTTTTCTAATTTTGAGTCTTTTGTTTCCTCCCAGTAAGTTTGGCTGAGGGTTTACCTCTATTTTTTTCTTTCAAAGAAGCAGCTCTTCAATTCACCATTTCTTTGTATTTTTTTAAGTCTCGATTTCATTTATTTCAGTTCTGATCTTTATGATTTTCTTCTGTGTTGGACTTGGACTGTACTTATATCTCTAGTGTCTGGAAGTGCCTTATTTTGTCATTTATTTGAGCTCGCTCTTTTTTTCTGACGTGAACGGCTCATCACTATGCTGCTCTCTGAGGACTGCTTTTGTTGAATCTCCTAGATTTTGCTGTTGCATTCGTTATTTCTGAAGACATAGGACTAAGAAAAGATTTCCTGAATGGGACCTCAATGGCACAAAAATAACATCAAGGACCAACAAATTGGTTTATATCAAACTAAAAATATAAAAATCTGTGCAGCAGTAGAAAGCAACCAACAAAGTAAAGAGACAATGTACAGAATGGGAGAAATTTTTGTCAGTTATTCATCAGATGACTAATATCTACCACATATGTACAACTCAAAAAATAACACCTCCCAAAATATAGCACCCAATCAAAAACTGACCAAGGAAATGAATAGACACTTTTCAGAAGAAGTACAAATGGCCAACAAGTACATGAAAAAATGTTTTACATCTCTGACCTTTAGAGAAACACAAATTATAATAATATGAAACCCACCTTACTATGGGAAGAATGTCCATCATCAAAAATCAAATAATGGGAACTCAGCACAAGCCCGCCTCAGGGGTGGGCTGCCTCCAACCACCAGCAAGGGCCTGCCCTGCCACCGGGAACTCAGTGCAAGCCCACCTCAGGGCAAGGCTGCCCGGAACCAACACGGAGGGCCCACCCTGCCACCGGGAACTCAGCACAAGCCTGCCTCAGGGGAAGGCTGCCCTGAACCTCCACCAAGGGCTCGCCCTTCCACCGGGAATTCAGCACAAGCCCGCCTCTGGGGTAGTCTACCTGAACCTCCCCCGAGGGTCTGTCCTGCCACCAGTAACATCAGAAGATCTCAGTGGGTTCCAGTTAGTGTGAGAAAATTTGGAACTTTGCTCCTAGGTGGCGAACCTTGGACTACAACGGATTGACCATATCATTGTGGTGAGTATGCCCCTAAAATATCCCCTAAAGTATACAGGGGATAAATAGGGCCAGTAGTAAAATTCCCTCCAACTAACTGTAAGACTTTGGTGAGTCTGAAAAGAGTGTGTGTGATTCTCTCCTACACATAGAAAACACCAGTCAGAGTGAAAATGACAAAACGAAAAAGCAAAATGCAGTCTCAAACATACAGGCCACCAGAAGCAAGTATAGGAGACATTTAAATAAAGGACCCCCAAAAGTAACACACCGGGAATCTCTGAAAAGATAGCGAGAGAAATAAAAAACAACTGCATCAGGCTATAGAGGAAATCAAATTAGAAGTACTCTCCCATGTAAAGATAGAAATGACAACTTTAGTAAAGGAGTTGTTGAATGCAGCTGAAGAAGAAATAGAGAAAAAAGTACATGAGCATGGGAAACCAATTGAAACTTTGAATGAACAATATAGAAAACAAGCAGAATTCATGAAACAAACTCAAAGAGACATCCAAGAAACAAAAAATTATATTGAAAGCATGCAAAACCACCTAAAGGAAGCTGAGGACAGAATTTCAGACCTTGAGGGCAGGATCAGAGTTAGTGATCAGGGAAGGATAGAACTTTTAAAAATAACAAAACAGCATGAAATGACAATCTAGAAGCTTAATGATGATGCCAAGAGCAACAATATAAGAATAATGGGCAGTAGCGAAGATACAGGAGTCCAGGAAAATGACATACATAAAGTATTTACAGAAATAATAGTAGAAAATTTCCCAAACATGATATGCAGATAAGTGAGGCATATAGAACACCAAATAGTCACAACCAACATAAATCCACACTCAGACACATAATATTTAAGATCTCAGACATATAGCATAAAAACAGAATATTAAAAGCTATCAGAGAAAAGACACAACTCGCCTGTCAAGGAAAGCCCATTAAAATCATGGCAGACTTTTCAGCACAAACCCTCAAGTCAAGAAGAGCTTGGAGTGAGGTATTTCAAGCCCTGAAAGAAAACAGCCTTCAACCCAGACTGATGTACCCAGAAAAACTTTCATTCAAATTTTAATGGAGAAACAAGATACTTCCATGACAAAGAACAACTGAAGAAATTCACTTCCACCAAACCAACCTTAGAAAGAGTACTGAAAGACATACTACACAGAGATAAAAATGACCACAATCCTCAAAACATCAACAGAAAGAAACCACCAGGTAGGATAAGCAATTAAATAAGAGGAAAAGCAGAAAGAAACAACTGGAACATAACATGGCAAAGTTGAGCCAGTACATATCAGTGCTATCCATAAATATAAATGGCCTCAATTCACCTATAAAAAGAAATAGATTGACAGAATGGATCAAGAAACAGGACCCCACGATATGCTGTATACAAGAAACACATCTGACCCAAAAGGAAACTCATAGATTAAAAGTCAAAGGATGGAAAACAGTATTCCATGCAACAGGAACCCAGAAAAAAGCCGGGGTAGCTATTCTATTTGCAGACAATGTGAACTTCAAACCTAAAAAGATTAAAAGAGATAGAGAAGGTCACTACATGCTTTTTAGTGGTAAAATTCAAGAGGAAGAACTAACAATTATAAATATATATGCAGCAAATACAGGAGCACCCAACTATATAAGACAGATACGAATAGACATGAAAAACCAAATACACAAGAACATAATTATAACAGGAGATCTTAACAGCCCATTTTCACAAAGAGATAGATCAACTAGACAAAAAGTCAGCAAAGAAATAACAGAACTGAATCGTACCTGTGAGCAATTGGACTTAGTAGACATTTACAGAGTGTTCCACCCAACCACATCAGAATACACACTCTTCTCAGCTGCACATGGGACATTCTCCAAAATAGACCATATATTATCCCATAAAAGATTCTTAAGTAAATGCAAAGGTATTGAAATCATACCATGCATAATATCTGACCATAGTGCACTGAAATTGGAAATTAATGGCAAAAGAAATTGTAAAACCTGCATAAACACATGGAAATTAAATAACAGCCTTTTGAACAACCAGTGGGCTACAGATGAAATTAAAGAAGAAATAAAACAATACCTACAAATCAATGAAAATATAGAAACAACATACTGTCATCTGTGGGATCCAAAGAAAGCAGTCTTAAGAGGGAAATATATAGCAATAAAATGTCATATCAAGAAAACAGAATGAGCACAAATAAATAAACTAATGCTCCATCTCAAGCATCCAGAAAAAGAAGAGCAAGCTAAACCCAAAGCTCATAGAAGAGAGGAAATTGTAAAGATTAGAGCAGAAATCAGTGCAATTGAAACTAAAAGAAACACAACAAAATAAGAATCAAAAAGCTGGTTTTTTGAGAGAATAAACAAAATTGACAAACCCTAGCTAACCTTATCAAGAGAAAGAAAGAAAGAAAAAAACCAAATTCATGCAATAAGAACTGAAAAGGGAGAAATTTCTACAGATCCCATGGAAATTCAAAAGATCATGAATACCTACTTTGAAAATCTCTACTCACATAGAGTGGAAAACACAGAGGAAATGGACAGATTTCTAGAAATATATGAACTACCAAAGCTCAACCAAGAAGATGTAGCAATTTTGAACAACCCAATATCAGCTTTTGAAGCTGAAAATGTGATTAAAAACTTACCATCAAAGAAAAGCCCAGGTTCTGATGGATTCACAGCTGAATTCTACAAGAAATTTAGAGAAGATTTGATGCCAGTACTCCTTAAACTCGTCAATGAAATTGAGAAGAAAGCAATCCTCCCTAAATCATTCCTGGAGGCAAGTATTACTCTGATACCAAAACCAGAGAAAGATCCAACCAAAAAAGAGAACTATAGGTCAGTCTCACTAATGAACATTGATGCAAAGATTCTCAACAAAATACTGGCAAATAGAATGCAGCTAATCATCAAGAAGATTATACATCATGACCAAGTGGGGTTCATTCCAGGAATGCAAGGATGGTTTAACATACGCAAATCAATAAATGTAATACACCACATCAACAGAGCCAAAAACAAAAACCACATGGTCATCTCAATAGATGCAGAAAAAGCTTTCGACAAAGTCCAACACATGTTCATGATAAAAACCCTTCAAAAACTCGGAATACACAGCGTCTACCTCAACCTTATAAAGGCCATCTATGACAAACCAACAGCCAACATTATACTAAATGGACAAAAACAGAAAGCTTTCGCTTTAAAATCAGGAACATGACAAGGATGTCCACTCTCACCACTCCTTTTCAACATAGTTCTGGAAACACTAGCCAGGGCAATCAGACAAGAGAGAGAAATAAAAGGAGTAAAGATAGGAAATGAAGAAGTTAAATTATCACTATTTTCAGATGGCATGATACTCTATATAGAAGACCCAAAAAACTCCATTAAAAGACTGCTAGAGGTAATAAAAAAGTTCAGCAGTGTAGCTGGATACAAAGTCAATGCTCAAAAATCAATAGCATTCCTGTACACAAAGAACTCACTGAGAAAGAAATTATGGAAATATTGACCTTTACAATAACATGTAAAAAAATCAAATACTTAGGAATGAAGCTAACTAAAAATGTAAAAGACCTATATGCTGAAAATTATACTATGCTGAAAAAAGGAGATTGAAGAGGGTATTAGAAAATGGAAGGACATTCCTTACTCTTGGTTAGGAAGAATCAACATTGTGAAAATGGCCAATACTCCCAAAACTGTTATACTGATTTAACACAATCCCAATCAAAATACCACTGACATACCTCACAGATCTAGAGAAAACACTCCTAAAATTCATTTGGAAACAGAAGAAACCTACAATAGCAAAGGCAATTCTAGACAACAAAAGCAAGGCAGGAGGCATCTCAATTCGTGACTTGAAACAGTATTATAAAGCCACAGTGATAAAATCAGCTTGGTACTGACAAATAAATAGACCTGAGGATCAATGGAACAGATTAGAAGATGCAAGCACAACTGCAAAGACATTCAGCCACCTGATATTTGACAAAGGGGCTAAATATTTCTACTGGAAGAAGGATAGCCTCTTTAATAAATGGTGTTGGAAAAATTGGCTCTCTACATGCCAAAGACTGAAACTAGATCTATGCATATCACCATGCACAAAATTAAGTCTAAATGAATCAAAGACCTCAGTATTAAAACAGAAACACTAACTCTATTGGAAGACAAGGTAGGTAGAAATCTTGGAGACATAGGGGTAGGCAGAGAATTCATGAACAGAATGCAAACTGCATGGGAAACACTTCAAAGAATCAACAAATGGGATCTCACATTATTGAAAAGTTTCTACACTTCAAAGGAAATCACCAACAGAGTGAAAAGAAAACCAAGACTGGGAAAAAATTTTAACCAGCAACCCTTCAGACAAACGACTTGTGTCCAGAATATATAAAGAATTGAAAAACATTAAGCCACCCAAATTCAAAGACCCTCTCCAAAAATGGGCAACTGAGATAAACACACAGTTCTCAGAAAGATATACAAATAGCAAATAAATACATGAAGAAATGTTCGCCATCACTGGTCATTCGAGAAATGCAAATTAAAACAGCACTGACATTCCACCTTACTCTGGAAAGAATAGCTGCCATCAAGAAATCAACTGATAACAAATGTTGGCGAGGCTGCGGGGAAAAAGGAACACTGCTCCACTGTTGGTGGGAATGTAGACTGGTGCAACCATTATGGAAATCCATATGGAGAATTCTCAGAAGACTAGGATTGGAAGCCCCATTCAATCCAGCTATCCTCCTCCTGGGCACTTTCCACGAAGAACTGAAAAGTTCACATCACAGTGATATATGTGCACCCATGTTCATAGCTGCACAATTTGTGATAGCTAAATCCTGGAAACAACCAAGATGCCCATCAACTGCAGAATGGATGAAAAAGATGTGGCATTTTTATACAATGGAATATTACTCAGCTATAAAAAAGGATGATCTTGAGGCCTTCATAGGTAAATGGAGACAACTTGAGACTATCCTCATTAGTGAAATAAATAAGAATCATATTTATAAATATCATATTGTGTCTTTAGTATAAAAAGTAAATGAGAACTACAAGTGTAATAAAACCAAAATGTGTAATTGCTATTGCAAAAAAGAGAGGAAAAGAAAGTGCTCTAAGGGATATAACTGCATGTATGTTTGAGTGTGTAAAATAGATGATCATATTGCTGAATCTTTGTTGGATCTTTGAGCAGAACTGTTTGTAGTCTGACTGTTTGAATATTTATTATGTACCCTTTAACTTTGTAATTTGGACAACTACATCTAGGATGACAGTACATAATTTATAAATTACTGGTTTCTTAGTGGGACTTTTTCACATTCTCCTTTTTCTTTCTTTCTTTCTTTTAGAATTCTGTATTTTTGCTACCCTTTTTGCTGTATTTTTTTCTCTTCTCTTTAAATAAAATTTTAAAAATGTATAATTGCTATTGTAAAAAAAGAGGAAATAGAAAGCCCTATAAAAGATATAGCTGCATGTAAGTTTAGATGTGTGGGATTGATGACCATATTTCTAGGTTCTTGTTGGGTTGCTGAACAGATCTGTTTGTACTCTCACTGCTTGATTGTTCACTTTGTGTGCTTTAATTCTGTAACTTGAATAACTATTTCTAAAAAAAACAATATGTAATTTATCAACTAGTGATTTCTTACTGTTTATCTTCTTTTCTTGAAATTCTGTAATATTTCTACCTTTTTCCTATTTTTTATTCTCTTTAAATAAAAAAATAAAAAATGAAAAAAAATCAAATAATGATGCTGCACAGGGAAAAACAATGCTTCTACCTTGTAGATGACACTGTAAATACAGACACTGTGAAAACCAATAGGGTGATGCTTTATAAAACTAAAACTGGAAATTCCATTTGACTCAGCTATTTCACTTCCAGGTATCATCCTGAAAGTGTTAAAGACCATATTACTATGACCGATGCACAACCATGTTCATGGAAGTACAGCTCATAATAGGGAAACCCTGGAAGCAACCTATACGTCTCTCAGCAGATGAGTGGATGAAGGAGATGTCGCATTTGTACTCAATGCAGCACTGCTCTGCTATAAAGAAGGATACACTTTGTAGAAAATGGATACATCAGAAACACAAGTTTAAATATTGCATAGTTTCTCTTATATGAGAAACTCAAACCATAAGCAAATTAAAGAAGAAGATAAAAGACAGATTATAGGAAACGGGGATAGATCTTTTGCAAATGGAAATGAGATAAAGAGAGAGGTCAGGGAGAAGACTAAGGAATATGAAAAGAATAAGGTAACTTTTACATGTGCCAATTGTTGTGATAAATGTAACAGAAATGCACTACAAATTTGTACTAATAAAAATCAAGTTCAAAAAAAATCAAACCTAAAACCTAATAATATTGTACATTTTGCTTTCTGCAAGTACTTGAAATTGTGATGCTTCCACTCACTTCGACCTTGGTTACATGCTCTCTCCACTCTCCTGTCTTTCCCACTCTTCTTTTGCGTTTTCTTGCTGTTTCTTCACAACATCAAACAAGCTCATGTCACAAGGTCTTTGCATCCCGCCGTGTGCATGATCTCCCTCCATTCAGGGCTCAGACTCAGTGGGACCACGTGGTGGAGTCCTTCCCTGAATGTCTTCATCATCTGGTCAGCTCCTCTCTCCCTGAGCACTGTCCATCGCTACTAAGTCTCTCTGTTGAATTACTGTCAGCCCTTCGCTACTGTACCTGCCAACGCTGCCTGTTCATCTTCCCCCAGAAGAATGTGAACTCCATGAGACTAATGACTTTATCAGTTTTTTCATGGTATGACAACCAATACCTGCAAATAACTCTACTGCATTGTAGGTTCTTCTTCAATGCTTATTAAATGCTTGAAAACTATTAATGGGCTCTAATATCAATTGTGCCAGTAGCTGAGCCCTTGACTCATTGGTCTTGATAGTAAAAACCTGGTTGAACATGCAGTGCATTTTCAAGGATACTGCTAACTTGGTGTCTTGCTGAAGCCTATTTTGCTAATTTTCACTCAGAACTTATGGGCCTCATGTGTAGCTTAAATAGTTTCCTGAAAATCTCATCAGCAAGTTGATTATCTCAAACCCTCACATACTTTTTATTTAAAAGTAATGTCTTATTAAGTGATGAGTAACAATAAATAAGTACCATTTAGCAATTCATAAAGATAGTGATATTAAACTTGAAATAAAGAATCCATATCTAGTTATTTTGGAGCAATTAATATATATAATGTATAAGCACTATATATATATATATATATATATATATATATATATATATATGCCAATATCCATGTAGAAAATAGATATGGTAACATTTTTCAGAAGAAAAGATGATGTTCATTCAATGCACTAATATCAAACATAATATTCTGAGCTTGAATTTTGATCTTCAGTGAGCTCAGAAGTATGCAAATCCAAAGCCCAGGATATGTGTGTCCATGCATAATTTTTTTTTCCTACAAAAAAGGCTTCTAAATCTCAGCTTTTGTGACACTGGGCTTGAACATGCAATGATGCTCAAGAGTTTATACTCAATTTTGGAGCAGTGTACTATAACACAGTACTCATTTCTGTGTTTCTAGTGACAATTCTCCTGTTGGAATCAGTAATCATTATTATTTACATAGTTATTTTCTTTTAGGGTTACTTTGAATTCATAAAAACTTTTAAAGATTGAGCAGAATGTTCCCGTGTGTCCCTGTGCGAGGCACAACAATGAGCTGCCAAAGGTCTCAAGTCCTAATTCTGTCTGGGTCAAACCAAAATCCTGTTTATGGGACTTTACAGACAATCAGAACCAGCAGAATATGCAGACACACATGCACACAGAGCCTCCAAATGTTCTATAAGGTAACAGAAGAATCAATTCCTGGGATCATGGTGACTAAAGAATCCAAATCTCCAGGCGTCCAGAACACTCGAGATGTGGAACAGCTGAGGTTTCCTCACGAGAGTAGCTGTAATGACAAAGCTGCTTCAGTGTCACACAAAATCCCTGCCCCTGTACAGTTACATTCTCACACTTAATGTTATTATTGTCACCAAAAACAGCTTTATATATTTTCTTCCTATTCATAGGCTCATTATTTAACTCCATATGCATTTATGCAAATATATGGGAATAGAGGAGTTATACACCTAAACATATTTGATTTTATATTTTTATGTTGTTACCATCACCAGTTCTCTTATTTCTTTTCAATGTTTTCTTTAACTTTTAGTTTAATTTAATGGATATGTTAAATTGAAAAATAGTACTTGTATATGCTTACTCTGTACAATGTGCTACTCACATGAATTTGAGAGAGTTTCTAGAGTTTATCAATTTCAGATTCCTTACTTTCTCTTTTTTTATTTTATTAGTATGCATTGCAGTGCATGAAATTTATCTTCATCTTAGTGAGTAGGTACCCATACATGACAGGTCATGATTCTTTTTTATTCCCTTTCCCTCTCCCCTCAAATCCCTACCTCAATGTCTTGATCGCTTTTTCCCATTTTCATTTGCTGTTATTTTTGCCAGTTCATGTAATATTTCATTCATTGTGGGCACTGTGGACATTGTGTGCAGATACATGACCATCTTAAACCTTTTTACTTTCCTTTCCTTTACCCAGTCTCCTCACTCTCACTCTTTCTTGCAGCGATGTATCAGGGACCAACCCTCATTATTAATTTATCTCAGGTTTCATATTATTCATCTTCCTAGAAACATAGTTCACAGGGCTTATTGTATGTTTATCTCTTTTTGCTTTTTAAGTGACATTTTCATTTTTAATATTTTAAACAGAAAAAATAAAAACACTGATACAGAATTTCACAAGGTAATAAGAAATTAAAAATGGTTAATATATTGTGTATTGTTATCTTCAGAGTAGTTGTTCAGATCACATGATATGGGAATAAATAAACAATATAAGCATAAACCATTCTTTTAAATGAACTAAAAAATATCAATAGTTTAATTATCTTGGCTATCAGATAGATACATAGACATTGTTTTAGTTATTTTTACTCGTCACTGAGACAAAATACCTGATGCCCAAAGTTGGGAAAGGAAAGGTTTATTTCTTACAGTTTTTGGAGGTTTCAGTCCATACTCAGTTGGCTCCAAAGCACGATGGCATGGCAGGGCTGCAGTTCATGGCGGCTGCAAGCAGCAAGGCGAAAATCAGCAAGAGAGATAGACACGCCTTCTTCTCGCCATTACATTGTATGCTGGTTCCACCCCTAGGCAGGTGTGGCACTGACACCATCAATCCAAAGCTACACAATGAACCAATCACAAATGCAAATTGCAAATACATGAGGCCTGGGTGCCACCGACATAAATCATGACAGACATAGACATAGATAGAGATTTTTCTCCTCCCATCTTTTCCCCTTTTCCCCATTCCACTAGTTTTTTTTCCTTTTGAGTAGTTTCTATTCCTTTCAAAATATCTACTGTAGATTTTGGATCTTATATACTATTTCAGTTTCTTATACTAGGGAGACAATATGATGTTTACACATGTGGGTCTGATTTATTTCACTTAAGAGCATGATCTCAAGTTGCATTCATTTACCTAGAAATGCCTCAAATTTATCCATGTGGCCAAGTAGTACTCCATCATATGAACAAACCACATCTTCTTTACCTGTTCCTTGGTTGATGGGCATTTGGGTCATTTCCATGAAGTAGTTATTATAAATTGTGCTGCTATAAACATTGGTGCACATACATAGCTGTGGTATGATGCTTTTAATTCTTCCAGGAAGATTCCCAGAAGGGAAATAACTGGGTCAAAGGGGACCACTAATCCTAGTTTTTTGTGGAACCCCCATCACTGATTTCCACAGTGGATACACCAGTCTATATTCCCACCAACAGTGGAGAAAGGTTCCTTTTTCCCCACAAACCTGCCAGTATTTGTTGAGTTTATTTTTTCATAATAGCCATTCTTTTTGGAGTGAGATGGAATTTTCAGTGTTGTTTTAATTTTCAGCTCCCTAATAACCAGTGATGTTGAAATTTTTCCATACATTTACTTGCTATTTGTATTTCTTCATCTAAGAAGTGCATATTACTTCAGATACCCATTTTTGATTGTTTTTTTTTTAGTTTAGGGGACTTGATTTTTTAAAAATTCTTTATATATTGTAGATATAAGTCCTTTGTCTGAAGGACAATAGATTAAAATTTTTTTCCACTCTATGGGTTGTTTTTTCACTCTGTCGATGATTTCTTTTGCTGTTCATAAGCTTTTTAATAGTATGAGATACCAGTTATTGATTCTTTGTATCATTTCCTGTGTGATCAGGGTTTTCTTCAGGAATTCTGCCTACATCTGTGTCTTCAAGAATTTGGTCTATTCTCTCTTCCAGCAGGTTTAGTGTTTCCGTTTTAATATTTAGATCTTTGATCCATTTTGATTTTAGTTTAGTGCATGGTGAGAGACATAGGTCTATTTTTAGTTTTTGGCATATAAAAAACCAGTTTTTCCAGCACCGTTTATTAAAGAGGTTATTTTTCTTCTGGTGAATATATATTTGGCTCCTTTGTCAAAGGTAAGGTGGTTGAGTGTGTTTGGAACTGTTTCTGTGTCTTCTAATCTGTTCCATTGATCCTCAGATCTGTTTTTGTTTTGTTTTGCTTTTTTTTTGCCAGTATCCTGTTGTTTTGTTATCACAGTAACTTTGCAATATACTTTCAAGTCAGAAATTGCCTTTGTTGATGAGAATTGTTTTTGCTATTCTGGGTCTCTTCAGGTTCCAAATGAATTTTAGGATTCTTTTCTCTAGATCTGTGAGGTATGTTAATGGTGTTTCAATGGGGGTTGCTCTGAATCTGAATAATGGTTTTGGGGGTGTAGTCATTTTTACTATGGTGGATCTTCCTATCCAGAGCATGAGCTATCTTTCCATTTTCTTATATACTCTTTGTTCTTTTTTTAGAGTACTGTAATTTTCAGTGTAGACATCTTTCATTCCCTTTGTTAGACTGATTTGTAAGTATTTCATTTTTTTGGATGCTATTGTAAAGGGTGTGATTTCTCTAATTTCTCTCTCAGTGAGTTTGTCATTCATGTACAGGAATGCTATTGATTTTTGAGTGCTATAAATCAACCCATCTGGTGTTTCATGGTAATGAGGATAATAAAAGAAAAAATAATTATGATAGGTTAAACATATATAACATATAAGGAAAAATATTTATGATAATTATATTTGTATGTACTATATTTATGATAATTATAATTTTAACTTCTTTAATGATAATGGACTTGTAATTGGAAATGCACAACTGCTTCCTTCCTTACTCATTCTGTTGTTCCCCTTTCCTTTAGCAAGATGCCAGCTGGTTCTTTCTTGGTGTTTCATTCAAAACTTCATTTATGAAAGGTCTAGGACACAAGTAGTCTTGTTTTAGTGCATGTTGTAGTTTTCCTTTTAGTTTAATCAAGAAGGCATAATGACACTTAAAAATTCCTGGGAATCCCCTATACTCTCGGCATACCCTTTCTTGCCTCCATTATGAAGCAGAAGTACAACTTTCCCCCTAGTAAAGAACCATCACCGGCCAGCCATTCTATTTTTTCATAACCTGCTGACTTAGAGATATGAGGAGCCCAAAGATTGCTCACTGAGCAGCAATCTCAACTTCCCATCCATAGGATCCTTAACCTCCTTGCAGGGTGTTCCTCCCTCCCATTGCTACCACTTCCATTTGCACCCCCTAACCTATGAATCTTGGCAGTTGGAAGAAACAGAGCCATACCCTGAATGCTGATTCTTAGCATATTTTTTCTCCCAGGGAGCTTCACAAAGAACCTGTAAAATGTTGAGCCTAAGTGACACGCTGAGTCTTCAGAGGACCATTCCACAGTTCCAGCCCACCTGCTGCCTTAGGATAATGTGAATTCCATGACCTTGCACCCATTGCCCCACTTGATTTTCTGTGAAGTAACACCATTGTATAGCTATCCATGAAGCAACAATATTGCGCAGATAACTGTGATGGGCAGATAAGAGCTTCTGCAAGGGCATGGATAGCAGTTTTGATAAAACCACTGTGTGCAGGGAAAGGAAACCTGTGTTCATCATTAGCACATATTCTAGTAAGAAAGAGCACTGCCAATCCATGATGGAAACACTAATGTCATTAACCTGGCCCCAGCTAGCTGCCTGATCTCTCCAAGGTGGAGCCCATATCCAGGACTCAGGACTGACCTCTCCTGCTGGCAGACGGGGAACATGGTGGAGGCTGTAGCCAGATGACTAAAAGTCTATGTGGTTTAGTCACTGCATAACAGCCATCCCTGCCACTGTGGCCAGTTTGCTCTAAGGTTATTGCACAATAACTGGTTGGCTGAGGAAACACTGACAGGTATCAATGCAACAAATTATCCAATCCTTTTGATATTTAAAATCCCCCTCTGTGGGCTGGGGATCTAGTTTAATGGAAGGACATTTGGCTAACATATGTGAGGCCCTGAGTTCAATCTCCAGCATGACAATAACAAAAAATCAAAATATACCCCTCTGCAGAGGTTGTTTTTGGTTGGACATTCATGTTGGACACACATATCTTCACATTTCAAGACACATCTATCCACATGCCTTATCTTAGTTACTGCCTTTGCTTGTTCCAGCAATTAAACACATTTTCTGGTACTTGGTTTGCAATTATTTTGGTGGCAAAAATTTGTGTTCATCCCTATTAATGAATACCAGCAGGAAGAATTTTCTTTCAGTTGACAAAACCAGTAAGACATCTTCAGGGTTGTGTCACCTATTCAGACAGGTATAATTGGTTCTCAGTGATCTTGTTCAAGTTCCCCATCCACAAGATCACAATGACCTGTGACAGTCATGATAATATACTCATTCACTGGACCTACTAAGTAAGATGACAGTACTCTAGACTCAGGAGTAAAGTATTTAAATACCAGAGGGTGGATAATAAACTCAAGAAAAATCAGTGGTCATCTAACTGAACTTTCCAATGATTTGGGGCATGTTGAGATGTTCTTTCTAAGGTAGATGATAAAGTTTTGCATCTGGGCCTCTTGCAAACAAATATGAGACACCAACACCCAGTAGTCTTCTTTGGGTTTTGTAGATGTCTTAGTCATTTGATCATGGCTGAGACAAAATATGCAGCCCCCTTCCCCAACTTCAAGGAGGAGAGTTCATTTGGGCTCACAATTTCAGTCCACGATCAGTTGGCTTCAGAACAAAAATAGCATGATGCAAGGTCATGGAGAAGGAAACGGTGCTCAACCCCTTGTGGCCAGGAAGCAGAGGAAGAACAGAAGACCCAGGGATGAGAACACAGACTTGCAGGTCAGGGCCCAGGGATCCCCTTCAAGCAGGCCACCTCTTGACAGCACACCCCACTGCAAGATCCCATGACCCAGTCACCTTCAAAACACAGGACCCATGAGGGCCATGGTAAATCTAACCCCTAACTGGAAGCAGTAGTTCCCTTATTTGGGTACATTTTTCCAGCCCATTGCCTAAGTGATGTGAAAGTCTGCTAGTTTTAAGTGGGGACCAGAACACAGTATTCTGTCCAGTGCTTACTGAGCGATGTGCCATCGTCCCTGATAGAGCCACGTGACCTGGCAGAGCCAACGGTTGTGGCAATGTGAGTCAGCACCTGATTAATCTGATTATAATTTACTGCTGTTTTCCAAGATCCATCTTTTTTAAGGCTCAGGCCAAATAGAGGAGTCGAGTAAGAATAGAGTGGGATTCCTCATCCTTTACCAGCAAGTCCTTAGCAGTGGCACAGGTCTCCAAAGCCCCTCCTGGAAAGTGCTGTTGCTTTAGGTGGACCACTTTCCCAACAGATGCTCCAGTTCCACTCGGCCCTTCCCACCGTAATACCTCTCACTCCACAGGGAATTATGGTGTCTGCTCAGGCAGTGACTCCAATTACTCTGAGACTGTGAAAGCAGCTATAGAAGCGGGTGAAACCCACTGGCTCCATTGCGAGATAGGCCTGAGAAAATATCCAGGAATGACCCTACACTTATCTGTGGGCCAAATTTACACTTTCAATCTAAATGAGGTGTCAGGTCAGATCCAGTGTCCATGCATCTCCTAAAAATGTAGTTATCTTTTCACCTGGGTTATTGTTACCCCGATAAAAGTTCATAGAAACACTGGAAAGGCCTAGGCAAAAGATGTATAGTACCATATTTTCCCAGTACATTGGGGATCCTGGATCTAAAAACTGGCTCAAGCCTAGGAATTGTCTGAGAAATCATGACTCGGTGTTTATGATTCTAGTAGATGGTTTTCCATTTCCCTTGCCACTTTTAATCATAGGGATCAAATAAGAATTTAGTAAGATCCCTCTCAATTTCACATCCTAAGCACCATGATCAACTAACCAGAGCAACGGGACTGCTCAGAAGCAGGGCCTGGCCCGAGGGCTCCACTCCACCATGTGAGGAACACATTGCATTCTTTTCTTTTTTTTTTTTTTTTTTCCAATTCAGCCCCCTCAGTTCTCACTTTACTATCTGGTCTCAAAAGAAGGGAAGTTATAAAAAATTTTTTAAAGACGCTCAGCCTCCCTTAAAAATTATTTCTTCTCATAACTACGGTAAAAGGTGTATTTCCTGGGACCTCCCAGGCTGGGTATGTAGGCTTAAGGTAAGAAATCCATTCTAAATTTCCTGTCTCTCTAAGCCTCTGAATCAATTTTATATTAAGCCAAGAGTGTCCGGAACATCAAGTACACACACTGTGGGTCACATTTTGTTCATGTTTCAGTCAACCAAATAATTTGGGGGTTAGGGGAGCTTTCCCTTTTGCAACATCTTAAAGTGCAACACTTAATACAGACAGTGCTATGTGGGCCTCTACCAGTAATTTTGAACTGCCTAAATTATACCTATAATCCAATACTATTCCACATTTTAAAAATCTATTGCCACTCATGCTCCCCAGAATTTCTCTGCTTGAATTTGAAAGCAGAGCAGTTCTTTTGAAGTACAGCAAACCCCTTTCTGTGTCAGAGGCTTCAAGATGTCCTGCTGGGACTGGAATCCAGCCAGGCAAAAAGAAGTAAAGAAGAATGCTGGACTTTGAATTGGCTTCATTTTGTAAGGGAAGTGCACTATGCCTTCCTCAGGCCACCTGAAGTTAATTCTTTTGCAGAGAGGAGGTGCTGATTTTAGGAGTAGAGAAGCTGCCTCTACAGGCAGAGACAAGTTCTGCTGGCAAAGACACCTCAGACTTCAGCTGCTCTGTTTTCCCAGCTTCCCTGGGGTTTACCCACATCCTGATTTTTGAAATCCTACAACTTCTCAGTAGACACCCTGCCAAGCAAGGACATGAATTTACATTTAAAGTCAGCCTCTCTCAGGTTTGGCTGGGTTTAGGTGATCTCAGCACTTTAGCTAAAGTCAGTATAGGGTTGTTTTCAGAACAGACATCAAAGCCTTCAGGATACCTATTCAGAAATTAAGAAGATAATTTAAATCTCTGAATTCATCTTTTGTCCCCTACTTTGACCAGTTATATTAGGAGAACTCAGCCAAGCTCATTACGCTCATTAGTTTGAAAAACTACTCTAAAAGATTATATATATGGTATGTTAGTGCATTTATGCTTCTATAACAGCATACCATAAATGGGGTGATTTATACAAAACAGAAATTTATTTCTTATAGTTCTGCAGCCTGGGAACTGTAAGCTTAAATATGCAGAAGATTCAGTGTCTTTATTGATTTTCATGTGCTGGAGAGGGAAGAAAGGAATTATGTTGTACTTTCCCGTGGCAGAAAGAAAGACTGCTCTCTCCTCACATAGTGAGAGGCAGCTAGAGAGGTTTCAGCAGTTCCCTCAAGCCTTTTGTAATGGTTGATGCATTGTGCCAACTTGAGAAGTCTAGAAATTTAACTAACTCAGCCGCTCTACATCCTGGGGTTTGGGGGAAAGACCCGCCCTTACTGCTCTAGGATGTTGCTCATTGTGTCAGTCTGAGAAATTTAAAAATCTAACCAAGTGACTCAGCAGGGGGTGAGAGTCCTCAGCCTTTGCAAGAGGAGGCACTGCAGGGAGACGGCATGGGTTTAAAAGGCCCCCACCCCACTCCCATCACCCCAGCACCCCATGTAGCCTGCATAAAAGGGAAATGAGGAAGGACTAAGTCCTGGCTCTTTGAGGAGATCCAGTGTCCCCTTCAGCTCCTGGCTTCTGGGGGGCAGACTGTTTGGTTTCACCCTGGGACTCTTCAGCCTTCCTGTGTAGCCTCTTCAGCATTGAATCTCCCCTTGGCCTCCTGATACGTATTTGCACAGACACTGCAGTGAGCTCCAGACCTTGGGCTGAACCCTTCAGCCTCCAGCTCACAGACACCTTCTGCAGGCTTCCTCATCCGGCTCTGCAGGTGACCATTATAAGCCAATCTTGTCATTTCTTACATGTTTGCATATCTCATGTTATAGCTGTTTCTCTAGTACAGCCTGTCTGACACCCCCTTCTAAAAAAGTACCCTTGTCCCAGTGTTGGAGGCAGAGCTCAATCATCTAACTGAGACTCGATCATCTCTTAATGGCCCCACCTCTTAGAACCACATTTACTTGAGGACATTAACAACTTACTTTCAGCGACTGACAGAATAAAACAAGAAACAGCAGAGTTAAATGCAGCCTGCACCAAGTGGACCCCAAAACACATTTATGGAGCAGTCCATCCAACAACCGAATGATACACATTCTTTTCATGAGCAGATGGGGCACTCTTCAAGATAGATCATCTGATAGATACAGCATGGGCCGAGCCTCAAAATGTTTTCAAAATTGACATCTTATTGTGTGTCTTTTTTGAATAACATAAAATCAAACTAGGAATCAATAACAAGCAAAACTTTGGATTCTATATAAATTCATGAAAATACTTCTAAACCACTAATGGATCAAGAAAGAAATTTTAAAAATTTAGAATGTATTGGAACAAATCAAAATGGAAACAGACTAACCTTAAGGGACACAGCTAAAACAGTATTACAAGGAAGGTTTTAGCAACCCTTATACCTAAAAATCTCGCACAACCTATGACTGCATCTCAAGAAACTAGAAAACGAACATCAAACCATTCTATAAAGTAGTAGATGAAAAGAAATAAAGAAGACAGCAGAAATAAATGAAATAGAGACAAAGAAACAAGACACAAGAGCAACCAAGTAAAGAGCTGGCTCTTTAAAAAGGGAACATAGACAAATCATTACTTGAAATAATTAATAAAAAGAAAGAGAAGATCCAAATAATAAAAGTAGAGATTACAAAGGAGGTGCACTACTGAAACTACAGAAATACCACTCATTAGAGTTTGTAATGAACTGCTATAAAACATAAACTTGATAACCTAGAAAAATGAATGTATTCCTAGAAAAAATGGACATAACCGGTCAAGAGTGAATCATGAAGAAACAGAAACCTGATCAGACCAGTGGCAAAGATGAGATTAGATAGTAATAAAAATACTCAATAAAAAAGAACCCACCAGAGCAGATGGTTCAATGCTTTGTTCTAGCAAACCATTAAAGATGAAGTATATATATTCTGTTTAAGTTGTTACAAAAAAAAGATCAAGAAGGAATTCTTCCAAGCATAGTTTATCTCACATGAAAACCAGAAACAAGAAAAAAAGTCAATATCTTTGATGAAAACAAATGAAAATTCCCCCATGAAATGGTAGAAACCCAAACACAGCAACATATTAACAAGATTATTCACCATTAGTGAGTAGAATTCATCCCAAGCACCCAAAAGTTTCAATGCATGCAAATAAATACAGATAGTATAGCAAGTCAAGGGATTAAGGACCAAAATAAAATAATCATTACAGTAGATGTAGAAAAGGCACTTGATAAGATTTAACATTCCATCAGTATAAAAAAAAATTGAACAAACTAAGTATAAAAGGAATGCACTTCAACATTAGAAAGTTCATGTATAACAAGCCAACAACCAACTTCACACTGAATAGGGGAAACCTGAAATCTTTTTCTGTAAAATGTAGAACAAGACAATGATGCCCTTGTTCATTATTTTTATGCATCATAGCACTAGAAATCATAGGCAGGGTGAACAAGCACAAGAATATATTAAAGACCTGATTAAAAATTAATCTTGCAAAAGGTATGTTACATTTAACTCCCCCCCATCCATTGGAATTAATAAATGAATTTAGCAAAATTTCAGGATAAAAAACCAACACAAAAAATATAGTAACACTGCTATGCCAATAGCAAACTATCTGAATAAAAAGAAAGAAAGAAATTCCACTTACAATAGCTACAGAAATACCAGGGATATATTTTAATAAAGAAGTATAAAATTTATACAATGAAAATTTGAAGCAAATGGAAAGATATCCCACATGTATCAACTAGAAGAATCAATCTATGTTAAAAATGTTGGTACTAGCCAGGGATACAGCTCAGTGGCAGAAGGTCCTGCTTGGCTAGTACAAGGTCATGAGTTCGATTCCTGGTACAAAAAAACAAGTTTGTACTAACACTTGAAGCAATCTATAGATTCAGGGTAATCTCTTCTGTATGTCAATGATGTTTTTAAACAATAAAAAGTCCTAAATATCTTAAGAAATCAAAGAAACACAAATAACTAAAGCCTTTTGCAGGAAAAAACCAAACTAGCAGGCATTACACTATTTGACTAGAAATTATGTTACGAAACTGCAGTAATCAAAGGGGCATGATACTAGCAAAAATGCAAATACATAAATTAACTGGGAGGAAAAATAGAGCCTCCAGGTAAATCCACACATCTAGTTCAAGACATTGGTGTAGGCAAAGACTTTATGAAAACAACCCTGATTACACAGAAAATATCACAAAGAATCAACAACTGGCATCTCATTAAAAAGCCTTTGCACAACAAAAGAACCACCAACAGAGTAAAGAGGCAACCCACAGTGTAGGGGAAAAATGTTGTCAGTTGTTCCTCAGACAAAGGACTAGTACCTAAAGAATAAAGAATTTAAAAAGATCAGATCCCCCCCCCAAATTTGAAGACCCAATCCAAAACTGGGTATCTTAAATGAATAGACACTTCTCAGGTGAAGAGGTACAAATGGCAAATAAATATAAGAAAAGAATGTTCAAAATCATTGATCATTTGAGAGACGCAAATTGAAATAACACTAAGATTCCATCTTACTCCAGAAAGAATGGCTGTTATCAAGCTACTGTTGATATCCAGTTGTCTAGTTGTGAAGTGCTGTGTTGCTTACATTGTTCTGTTCTGATCTGCTTTGTTCTGTCCTCTTTTGTTTTATTCTCTGTAAAATAAAAAAAAAAAAAGAAGACCAATCAAAAAAAATATTAAGACATTAACTTAGCTTTCCCGTCAGGCTGATCTACTTAAAGGCTTAATTGTTTCATAAAGAAACATAATTAAAATTTTCTTTTTCCACAAAAAAGAAAAAAAAAAGAAATCAACCAATAACAAATGCTGAAGGGGCTGTGAAAAAATAGAAACCCTTCTCCTATGTTGGTGGGAGTGTAAACTGGTGCAACCATTGTGGAAATCAGTGTGGAGAGTCCTTAAAGAACTAAAATTATCAGTTGCATTTGACCCAGCTATTCCCATTCTTCATACCTTCCTAAAAGAATTAAAAGCATCATATCACAGCTATACATGCACACTCATATTTTTGGTGGCATCATTTATAATAACTACATCTTGAAAACAACCCAAATACCCATCAACCAATGAATGGATAAAGAAGATGTGGGTCTTTTTTTCTCTCTCTCTCTCTTTCTTTCTTTCTTTCTTTCTTTCTTTCTTTCTTTCTTTCTTTCTTTCTTTCTTTTTTTCACAATGGCCTACTATTCAGTCATAAAAAGGATAAACTTGAGATCTTTCTAACTAAATGGCTGCACCTTGAGATCATGGTCTTAAGTGAAATAAATCAGACACACATTTGAATAACAACACATTGTTTTTTGGTGCAAGAAAATGAAAGTGTAAATAAGGACCAGAGCATATACTAGATATTGAGAAAGGGGAGCAAAATGGTCAAGTGGGATGGGGAACTAGGAAAGAAGAAGGAAAAGGAAAGAAAGGACAAGAGAATGAAGGTAATAAAAGTAAAAAATGGAAACAAAGCTTTCATAAATAAGAGAAAAAGAGGGATTGAAGAGACAAGAGGGGAACTGGGAAAAAAGAAAGCCAGATATGTCATGTACAGGAACAAATTCCCTATGATGATTGTTATCATTAAGTATCTAAAATGTACCAATAAAGTTTTAAAACTTTTTAAAAATCCACACTTCTACTCCCAACATTATTGTGACAAAGGATTTAAAAACACATAATGGAAATTTTAATAAATTGTGTGGCAAAAATGTATTTTCAGGAAAAAGTTACAATACTAACAAAAATCAACTTAAATAGATTAAAGATTTACATGTAAGAGCTGAAACTGCAGAATCATTACAAGCAAACACAAGGAAAATGCTTCAGAATGGTGGAATCCAAAAGGTTTTGAGAGAAGACTCAAAAAGCAAGAAACAAAAGCAAAAATAGACAAATGGGATTACATTGATTTAAAACCTTCTGCACAGCAAAGGAAATAGCACACTAAAGGTAAAACCTATGAAACAGAAAAATATATTTGAAAATTATACTTCTCTACAGTTGATATCCAGAATTCATGAGGAACTCCAAAACTTCAATAAAAAAGTAAAAAACCAAATAACCTGATTTTAAAAGGAGCAGTAGAGCAAGGCGTGAACTCTGTAGTCCCAGCACTGGGAGGGAAGACTGAGGCAGGAAGACCAGAAGTTCTAGTCCACCCTTGGCGACTCAGCTACTTGGCAAGACCCTCACTCAAAACACAAAAATAATAGAAGGGAAGGGATGGAGCTCAGAGTGAAAGCTGTACAACAAAGTGGGTGTAGGAGGTGAGTGCCTACACGGATATGTCTCAAGAGGAGACCTAAAAATACCCACCGGTTACATGAAAAAAAGTGCAACTTCACCAATCATAAAGGTCCTTGTGGATTTATGATTGCTTGTCTCTTTTAGACAATCCTCAGTGAGTGTCTTATGGAAAAGCAAATATGATGTGCTTGTATTTGTGTCACTTAATCACGTACTCTGTGGGTGGGAAAGCACCCCAGTATTAAGAAAATAGCCAGAAGCCAATATGTTAATTCTTATGTCTTGGTTTATGTTACCAATTAAATGTCATGTGATGCATAACTTTTTCCAGGAAATAAATCAGCTATCTTTTGTTCATTTTTTTAAAAAATGTAATGCAAAACCATAATTACATAGCATGGATAAACCGTAAGAATTCCTTCATCAAAATGAGTAAAGATAACTAGTGCTGGCAGGGATGCAGAGAGAAGGGAACACTTGCTTACTGTTGAAGGGAATTTAAATTAGTGCAGTATGGAGGTTCCTCAAACAATTAAAAATAATACTACCATGAGATCTAACAATCACCCCACTGAATGTAAATTCAAAGGAAATGAAGTCAGTATGTCCAAAAGACATTTACACTCCCATGTTGATCTCTGGGCTCTTCTCGACAGCTAATAACTGAGTTTGTTAACTGAAGAATGGATAAAAGAAACTGGGGCACATGTATGTTATACATATATATGTATATATGCATAGAAACATCTTGGGGCAAGTAGTAAGAGTATAATAATACAGAGTAAATCATACAGTTTTCTTTTGTTACTAAAATAAATTTGATTTTTAATACAAAACAGGAAGCTTGATCCCTGTAGGCAGCTTAACTGCTTCTTTCCCAGGAAAGCAGAATGAGAAGTAGTCACACAGGGAAACTCTAGAGATCCTCAGGCCTGGAGAATTCTCTCCAGATCACCATGGGTTATCAACCGGTGTAAATCCGATGACTCCTCACAATGTTCAGGAAAAATGCGCTGTCTACCGTCCTTGCGAGCACCACTGATTCACGGGCTTGACAATCACTGTTCACACAAACAACTGCTCTTCCAGCCTGAGGATTTGCTACGAGCCTGTGACTATGAAGAGAGAAAATACTCAAAGAAAAATTCCATGGATCTTTAAGTGCTAGCCTCTTCACATCTGGTTTGACAGACCTTCCTTCATTAGACAGGAGCTATGAAGTTTGTTAGAGAAATGATCTATTTCCATATAAAGAGGAGGTAAGTGATTCTTGCTAGGGCACAGGAAGGGTGTTGGGAACCTGGTCCAGGCTAATGTTCTTCCCTCTATCCCTTAGGGCTGGACAGGAGCGGGGACGTTATGACCACCATTTGTGCACAAACTCCTCTAGGAAAATTCATGCAATGTGCTGGGTTTGTGATTTCCAAATCCCTATTGTAGGTTCTTTTTCTTCTAGCAAACGGGTAGAGTTTCCATATTCCATACACATTGTAGTGAGAAGTATAATTTATGTACAAGAAGCTGGCTACCTACATCTATTATGAGTAATCTGAAAACAGAAAGTGGTGTTCTCACAAAATTTTTGAAAACTAAGGGGAATCTGGTGGTTAAATGTCAGGATGTTATCATAGGTTATTTAAGTATTATCATGGGTAACTTACAGAATCCATATAAAAATCATGCTTCTTTTTTAAAAATGAGAAGACAAAAAGTTAGGTGACATTTTGACTAATTAATAACTTTTATTTCATTCAATATATATTTACAACTCACTGGAGGTTTAAAAAGCACCCACAAAAACTCAGAGTAGTGTTATGATTTTTCTTTGTATTTCATAGGGATTCTACATGAAATAAGAGGAGGCACCATGTGTTCAACTCTTCTGCCACCAGCCCATGTTAATTATTGGAAGGTGCCTTTACCTCTTATATCTAGTGTTTCTCACATTAGATGCATAATATTAGGCCATCACACCATTTCTCAAACCCTGTTTCTTTGTGGATAATGGGGAGAAAATACTATTAATTACCCTACACACACCTACATATAATATTTATGTGTAAATCCACTAAACTTTATTGTATAACATAGTATATGCTAACTGATCATTTGTCCTGCGAATAATATCTTCATAGGGCAACCTCGGAAAATGAAGCTGCCAAAAGCTTAAGAGAAAGACCTTGTGGATAGTGTTGAGTAGATATCCTTCCCAAGGCTTCAATTCTAGAAAGAAACTTTAAATACTAGTACAACCTCAGAGATGCAAATATAATATTTTAAGATATGAAACTTGCTACCCAAAAGATCTAGGAGCTAAATGTAGCCATACACTGGGGATTTTCAACACTTGGTCTTTGTAATATGGCTATGAGATGTAACAACGAGAGAAAGGATGCATTTTAGGAGAAATAGACTATTTTTTGCAAACTAAAATATGAATTTCAGTGAAGCAATTTTTAGAACCATTGCCCCACATGCAACTGCAAAAACAGCAATTGTTCTCTTAGAGAAACTGAGACCCAAAAGCATGGTACTAGTATGGGAGGAAAAGCAAAGTTAGAGAGAAGCCTGAAGACTTCAAATCACTTATAGCTGAAGACCTGCATGCCAGCACCCACCTTGATCAAATCAACGTGAAGACCAATATTCCATCCTACTAATAATATAACAGCTAGCACTCAGCAGGCCAGCATTTTACTATATACAGGAATTATCTAATTCTCACAATATTACCTCCCTCATCTCTCATTACTAATAATGTTCATTGAAGTTGGCTGAGGACTACTAATCCCTAGGCAGTAAATTTCACATCTTAAATCTGTTTTCCAAGAACCCAAGCTCTATGTGTGATATTTCTTCTGAAGCTATGCCTTCATGCCGAATTGCTTCTGTGTTTCTTTGAAGACCAGAAGAGATGTTTTTTCATGGGAATTTCTCAATAAACATTTGTTAAATGAATGAATAAAGTAATTGGGCTTATTATAATTGTACCAAAATTTTAAGTCTTTAATCATTGTGCAGCATTCAGTGTATTTCAAAAGGCACCACTAATTTTCTGCAATTCTGATATATTTTTTCCTACTTGCTCCTGCCACCCCAGTTATACCACCGCAACTAATAGGCAGAGGGAGCAACAATGAGGATTCAAGACCTAAACTCATCGTTAACCTAATCCAAAAATGGTGAACCTATGACACACATGCCGTAATGGGCTGTTTGTTATCACTGAAAACTCTAAAAGCTTTATCATTACTAATGTAATCAAAGATTTCTATATATTTATATCATTGACATGCAGTTGTGCTGGAGATAATAAGTGTTAGATCCGTTACATATTTTGGTCCTTATTTACATAGGAAATGGGAAGAAAATGTTCAAATGAGGAGGGGAACAAGGGAAGGGGACAGGATAAGGAAGGAAAAGAAAAAGAAAATAGAAGGGAAAAATGGAAACAAAGCTTTTTTATAAATAAAGAGGGGGAGAGGAGTTAAAGAGAGCAGAGGGGACTAGAAAAAAAGATGCAAGATATATCATGTGCAGATACAATTCCATAGGATGAATGTGATCATCAAGTGTATCTACAATATACCAACAAAATAAAGAATAATTAAGCATTAGATTCAGGGGAAACAGTGGTAAAGCAATTCGAATCTTCTAACTTGTGAAAGGACTTCTTTGGCTTTGAAAGAAAGATCATTCAGTCTGAAAAATTTTGCTTCTTTGCTTTATCGTCAATGACAATGAGTATATGCAGTCAACAAGGTGAAATTACCACCGAATAAATCACTTACATCTTTGTGAAACTGCAAGCAGTGATTTTGACCCAAAGGAGAGAAGGAGTATTATAAATTCAGTTCAGTTGAATTTGGTTTAGATCCACTTTGGAGCCTTAGACTGGGAAAGTAGACAGCATGGTTTAAAGGTTGGTATAGAGGCTGGAGGATTTAGCTCAGTGGCATAAGCGCTTGCCTGGCAAGTGCAAGGTCATGAGTTCGATCCCAAACACCAAAATAAATGAAGAAATAAACTAAATAAATAAAATAAAATAAATAAAGATTGGTATGAATCAGGGCAAAGATGGTCAATTAGTACTTGGCAACTGTGAGTCAATAACTCCAATTCTTGGACAGAATCATGGATAATACAGCAAATCAAGCTCTTTGTATGACTGAGCTGAGACATGGAGAACACATCTCAAGTATCTGCAGCAGTTAGGGCAGTGAGCAACACGGAAGCGTCAGCTTCTACAGAGCTCAGAGGAGTGAGATCCTGAGAGATTCTTCCACCCAGTTGGTCTCATCCAGTTATTTCACTGGCTACAATTTAGCTACCCAATATAGAACATTTTCAAATTGAGTGCACAATACATTAGGATTCCTCAGATTTGATAGCACATAACCCTGTATATAGTTAGCAAATGCATTCAACTTGGAAATGACGGTAATCATTTTTCTGGGGAATCTAGAAGTACAAGTTACTGCTACACCAAAAGAATATGTTCTCTACTTTCCTATTTCAATTTGATTTCTAATCATTCTGTTCCTTTTTTTATTGCTACAAAGCATCTAGCTATTCTCATATGACACTGATGGAGAACAGGACAGAGGTGACAGAGTTCCTCCTGCTGGGACTGACCGCTGACCCGCACCTGCAGCTTCCCCTCTTCCTCACCTTCCTCCTCATCTACACCGTCACTGTGTCTGGGAACCTGGGGATGATCCTGCTCATCCTCCTGGACTCCCGTCTGCACACCCCCATGTACCTTTTCCTCGGCAACCTGTCCCTGGTGGACTTGGGATACTCTTCTGCTGTCACTCCCACAGTCATGGCCGGGCTGCTTAGAGGAGGCCATGTCATTTCTTACAGTGCTTGTGTTGCTCAGATGTTCTCTTTTGCAGTCTTTGCCAGTGTGGAAAATTATCTCTTGGCCTCCATGGCCTATGACCGCTATGCCGCAGTGTGTAAGCCCCTACATTATGCTTCTGGAATGACAACAAGTATATGTACATGGCTGATCATAGGTTGTTATGCCATCGCTTTCCTAAGTGCCTCCACCTACGTTGGGGACACATTCAGTCTCTCCTTCTGTAAATCCAATGTGGTCCACCACTTTTTCTGTGATATTCCAGCAGTCATGGTGCTCTCCTGCTCTGATAGGCATTATAATGAGCTAGTTCTTATTTATGCTGTGAGCTTCAACATCTTTTTTGCCCTCGTAATTCTCTGGGTATCCTACATTTTCATTTTTATCACAATCCTGACGATGCGCTCAAGTGAGGGACATTGGAAGGCTCTGTCCACCTGTGCCTCCCACCTCACTGCTGTCTCCATCTTCTATGGCACTGTCATCTTCATGTACCTGCAGCCCAGCTCCTATCACTCCATGGATAAGGACAAAGTTGCATCTGTGTTCTACACCATGGTCATCCCCATGCTGAACCCCATGGTCTACAGCCTGAGGAACAAGGAGGTCAAAAGTGCATTCTTGAAGGTCAAGAGTAGATTCATCTATTGGATGAAATAATCTCTAAGGCCTTGGTTTTGGTTCTGAGCAGTGCATGATTCCTACTGCTCTCAGACCTTATGTGTCAAGTTACATGTAATATCCACAGTGCAGTTAAATTTGTGAAATAATGCACACTTATCTCTGCAAGTTTGTTGTCTGGAAAAAAAAGAAACATTATTTCCAGGAATAAATGTCTGTGTAAGAATGATATCTTAAGAAATACTTTTCAAAACCCACTGTAAGGATATTGATGTTTTTACTTATTTTTTGTGCATTTTTCCTATTTCACTTGAACGCAGATTGTACAACAGGTGCTGCACAAGAAATACATTCAAGTTCCTCACTTGGTTACTTACATAAGAATGCTGTGAATGGGTTCTAGTTTTTGTTGGAAACTTCCTTAACTTCTTTACACATATTTAAGGCCATTGATGTGGACTCCTCAGCTTCTATGCATACTGTGATCATGTTCCACTTAGCTATGGTCAATCTCTCTCTCTCTCTGCCTCTCTCTCTAATTAAGCACACTTTCTGTTATTCACGTATCTCATAGTTGACTTTTCTAATATTACAATGTAAACCTTTCATCTTTCCAAGGCTCTTTTGTGATTTCTTGCTGTGGGTCTAGCTGTTTAGTAAACTGTCCAAAACACTTTAAGAGGGTTTTTGTTGTTGTCGTTTGTGTTCTATGATGCTGTGGCTCCTTTTGCTGGTGTGAGCTTGCAGTTGCACAGATGTGCTGTGTTAAATCAACTTTTTCTTAGTTGAAAAATAGATTTTTTTCACCTATTTTCTGTAAATCTTCGACAATCTCTGAATTCTGACCAAGTTGTGTTTGTACATGCAATGTTTCTGTAGGGTAACAGACCCTTGATGCACCCCGAGTACCACTTTTCCTGTTTCCACCCTAGAAGGACTTAGTGGATGTACTTTCAGGACCAGGCAAAGACAACACTCAACTTCTTATCTTGCTATGCTTTATTTAACTGCAATCACACTGCCATTGGCGGATCCAGACCTAACTATCAGTGTTAGGTACTAGATCTGACCCTGTGGGGGCACGATTGAGCCTCCAGTGGGTTAGTGTCACACTCCAGTGACACGGGTTGGATGGGTAAGCACCCACGGCACATGCTGCTCCGGCCACCAGAAGATAAGGCATCTGGAGCTGCAGTTGCTCCGTCAGTAAGTCAGGCCGCACTCGGGATGGAAGAGAGGACCACGGCAAGGTTATGTGTGCTTCAAACTATTACCAATCTTCCCCTCGCGTACTATCCTATATCCTGCCTGGCTGAAATAGGGCGAGATCATGTGGGGGAACGGATGGATTATTTTGATACCCCCATTTTTGTGACACGGGCTGTTTCAAACTTTATAAATGATGTGTATAATATTTAACTCTGAAATTCCTGGCAGTGGCAGACACTGTGTTGTGCTTTGTATACTTGTCATGGAGTGGCCCTTCTGAAAATTCTATGAGGATAACTGATGTGATTATACATTGTGTCAACTTGAGAAGTCTAGAGGCATAATCAAGTGACTCAGCAGCTCTATAACCTGGGGTGTACAGGACGAGCCATTACCGTTCTAGGATATTGTTTGCTGTGTCAATCTGAGAAGGTCAGAAGCTTAACTAAGTGACTCAGCAGGGGGCCAGGGGCCCTAGTTGGTAACATTCTCTTCCTCTGCAAGAGGAGGGCACCAGAAGGTGTGAGCGCTACACTCACCCCAGGGAGCAGCCTGCGTACAGTAAAAGGCAAATGAGGAGGGACTGGTTCCTGGATCTTCCGAAAGACCTCCAGTCTTTGACTTTAGCTTGGGTGTCATCTCCTGGCTTCTGGCACAGACCGTTTGGCTTTTGATTGGGACTCTTCAGCCTTCATTGTAGACTCTTCAGCCTTCAGTCATAGATTCTGCAGCCTTCCATCACAGACACATTGGCCTCATGATATGGACTTACTCAGGACACTGCAGTGAGCTCTAGGCCTTGGGCTGGACCCCTCAGCCTCCAGTATGCAGTCCCCCTCTGCACACCCCTCATCCGACTCTGCGCTGACCATTATAAGGCAATCTTGTAGTTTATTATCCATTTGTATATCTTATGTTGTATCTGTTTCTCTAGTAAACACTGGCAGACACAATAACCACATAGTGCTTCCCCCTCTGTTAGGAAAGACATGGTGAGGTCTTTGAGGATGAAACCCTTACTTCAATTCAGGTGAAGTTACATAGATGCGTGGTACAAATACCTAATGAGACCCTTGCCTGCTCTGAGGAAGATGTGTTAAGTCAATGTGGAAGTGCAAAAGAGGTCACTGTGCAATGAAAAAGAAATTCTGTCCATTGTTGCAGAAATGCATTCCCGGAGCAGGGACAGGGTTGGTGACATAGCTGAGTGTGTAAGAATGAAAAAAATTTATTAAGGAGGTTGCTTGAAATGTAATAGAGAATGACCACAACGAAGAATAATTGACCAAAACTAATAATTAAAAAACAGTGTAAATGTTGATAAAGATGTAAATCAATCTGGCTGGGTGAGTTAGAGATGTTCAAACTTGAAAGACCTCTTCAGAAAACAGTTTGGCCATTTCTTACTCAAGTCAACAAACAGACGGCATCAGACAAATCAATCTGACCACTAGAAGTTTACTAATGCGACATGAAAATCCATGCACAAATAAAAAAATCTATCTTCAGATGTTTACGCTGACCTCAATTATAACATAAACTAAAACCAACACAATGTGCCTCAAGCACAAAAGTAGGGGGGGAAATAGTTTGCAATATCCATGCAGTGGAATACCATTCTGCAATGAAAAGATGTCACTGTGACTCTTGGTGAGAGGGGAGGGTGAGGAAAGACAGGAAGGGGAAACGGACTGAAAATGATCAAGTTGTGTTACACATGCACTGAGTCCCCCAAATGGGCATCACTATGCTGTTCTTCAAACAGATACTAGCAAAAGTTTTAAATGATGAGTAGCCCATCAAGAAGAAATATTGCACGTTCTTTTAAGGGACAGTGATAAGGGAAAATGGGGACTTCATATTCTAGGAGGATGCCTAAGGATATTCTCATGGTGGCAAAATTACTTGGGTCCAAAATGTTTGCTGGATCCAAAAGGTGCTACATGGGCAAGAACAAATCAAAGAATAGCTCAGGTAAATCAGTTTAAGTGTCTGTAGTGATGGTTACATGATTGCATTGGCCTATTCACTAAAAACATGGGAGTATTACAGTGTGTGAGCTATGAATTAACCAGAAACTCCAAAAAGAAACAAGACACATCAGATGCTGAAAGACATTTGTGCACTGCCTCCATCCCCATAGACAGTTTAATTGTTTCTTCCCTAGGAAAGGAGGATGTAGAGCTGTGGATAATCTCACAGAGGGAATCTCCAGGGAGCTCCAAGTCTGTGCAGTTCCCTCCAGAGCTGGATGAACAAGAGTCTGAAAGGCTGCTGTGACTCAGCCTCATGCTGTTTGAGGACAGCTCTGCCCGCCTTGCCACGCCAGTCATTATTCATGCAGCTAATGATGCTAGCACTCAGGCACACAGGCTGTCTTGTGACCTGAGGATTTGCCATGAGCCTGCAGCCCAGGTCTGGAACAGTCTCAGCGATAAGAATCATATTGGCTGACTTCTGAGACGCACTTCAGGAAATGCCTTCTAGGCTGATCTTACTTGTTATTTATAGGTACAACCTTCAGTTCCTACAAAGGTGTGTTTTTAAAGGAGAAGTGAAGTATTCCAAGAAATAGAATTTGTGGTAGATTCGGAACTTGATCCATATTAATGTTCGCTCCTCTATTTTTTTTTATACTGTCTTACAGAAGTTGGAAACTTTTGACCACTACCTGGGGAGAGAACTCTTGGAACAGAATTGGACAATATTCCATGTCTGATAGTGTGATTTCAGACTTGCTGTTAGCAATTCACCCTTCTGGCTCTTTCACCAAATTGGTAAGCTTGTAATTCTGTATTTGATAACTCTAGAGAGTTACTGAAAAAGAGAGGAAAAAAAAAAGTTTCAACATTTTTCTAAAAATTCATGTGAGCCTACTGTGTGAATGTCAGAATTTCTGCAGAGGCAGGTCAGGAACTGTGATAAGACTTCAAGTTCATTTCTCCAAGAATACAAATTTATGACACTGATTGATCACCAGAGCTCCAGTAATCACTACATACTTTTTCACTATATATTTAACTCTTGCTAGAGGTAAACAAACAAAAATAAATGTACAAAACCCCCAGAACAGTGAAATGACCCTTCTTTGAGCCACAAAAAGGTCCTAAATGGGTTGACATGTTCGAAACAGCATTCCAACCTTTTCCCTGTAACATCATTTAGATTCTTACTACATCAACTTGTATCGACGGCGGCGTGGCAGAGGTGTGTATTATTTATTAAGTTGCAGATGGCTTGCAATCTTAATTTTTGTGTGTATTCCATATTAGCTATTCAATTTTAGAGGATCAGATAACTACTCAATTTCCTTGATTGCAAAGCAATAATAATGCTAATATTTCTAACTGAATTACATACCGATACATATACAAACACATTTATATATAAAGCTTTTCTTGCTGGTATTTGCTCAAATCATCAGTGTGTTAAAAGTTGGCCTACACAGTTATGAATGTGTCAGGCTGATGGTTGAATTTGCAAAAGGTTTATAAGAAACATAGTAGGTAACAGGAGAAAGCTTGGGATGAAAATCCTTCCAAAGGCACCAATTTAAATAAGTCATGTAAGTGTAGTACCACATGGCTATGGGCCTAGCTACTCAGGAGGCTGGGGCAGGAGCATGGCTCAAACCCACAAGTACCAGGTCATCTGAGAAATATCTCACTAGGCCTGACTTCACCTCACTAGATGATTTATGAAAATAAAGATGAGAGGAAATAAGAAAGGAGGGGGAGGAAGGGAAGGAAGGAAGGAACAAAGGGAGAAAGAGAGGAAGGTAGGAAATGCAGTGCTGTGACTCAGATGCTAAATTCATCTTCAACCCAATCAAAAATTGATATTTTTAGCTACCTGATATCAACATGTGTAACAGTACTGGTGATAATAATTATGTGACTGAAACGTTACAATATGATTGAGAGCTGGTCAGTTCATTTAGGACACTCTATAGATGAAAGCAGGATCTTTTTGCTTTTTCAGCCTTTGGTATATTTATTTATCTCCAATTACATGAAAATGTGTAGTGAAAAACATCTCAACCTAATAAGTCACTGTCTCAGTTCACTGTGAAATGTGAAGCATTGTGTTCGAACCAGAGTAAACAAGGACAGATTGTCAAATGAGTTACATTCAGTTTCATTTAAATTCATCATTAAACTTAGGAATGCCTTGAAAGGGTTAAATTTTGACATGGGACCAGAGTAGAGATTCCCAAGTCATATTGCTGTAAATACTAAAGAAATCTCAATGTCATATGATCCAAAATCTATGCATAGACAAGAATCAATCAAACATAGAACATTACAGGCAAGAGGCCAAAAATGCATATTTAGCAAGTTTGCAGGAATTTTTCATGGGCGACCAATATGGAAGTCCCAGTTTTTAAAATATTCAGAAGTAAATTAATATATTGATTGAGGCAAACAAGTAATTTTCACTGTTTTAAATTATGTAGCATTCAATTTATAAATATATAAATATTTAAAACTGTGACTGATAACCCATTAAGAGTCTTCAGAAACATTAGGTATCCTGTGTACATTTAAAGCACCACATTTGTTTTTCCACCCCATGCATTGCACTGAAAGAATCTTCAAGCAAAAATCATTGGTATAAAGACAGAGTTCATACTTAATGTTTTCCAATTACAGCTCAATTCATGATGCTTTTCCTTTCTGGCATTAGTAAAGAGCATCTACAATACTGATTCTCAGACTTCACTGATGGAAAACAGGACAGAGGTGACAGAGTTCCTCCTGCTGGGACTGACTACTGACCTGCACCTGCAGCTTCCCCTCTTCCTCACCTTCCTCCTCATCTACACTGTCACTGTGGTTGGGAACCTTGGGATGATCCTGCTCATCTTCCTGGACTCTCGTCTGCACAGCCCCATGTACTTTTTCCTCAGTAACCTGTCCCTGGTGGACTTTGCATACTCTTCTGCTGTCACTCCCACAGTCATGGCTGGGCTACTTACAGGAGACCAGTTCATCTCCCACAATGCTTGTGCTGCTCAGATGTTCTTTTTTGTAGCTTTTGCTACTGTGGAAAGTTACCTCTTGGCCTCCATGGCCTATGACAGATACGCAGCAGTGTGTAAGCCTTTACAGTACACCACCACCATGACCACAAGTGTGTGCTCTTGTCTTATCATAGGCTCCTATATCTGTGGCTTCCTGAATGCCTCCATCCACGTTGGGGACACATTCAGTCTCTCCTTTTGTAACAATGTGATCCATCATTTTTTCTGTGATATTCCAGCAGTCACAGTTCTTTCTTGCTTGGATAGACATGTTAGTGACCTGGTTCTTATTTATGTCGTGAGTTTTAATACATTTTTTGCTCTCCTCATTATTTTGATATCCTATGCATTCATTTTTGTCTCCATCCTAAGGATGCACTCAGGTGCAGGATATCAGAAGGCTCTGTCCACCTGTGTCTCCCACTTCACTGCTGTCTCCATCTTCTATGGCACTGACGTATTCATGTACCTGCAGCCCAGCTCCAGTCACTCCATGGACACAGACAAAGTTGCGTCTGTATTCTACACCATGGTCATCCCCATGCTGAACCCCATGGTCTACAGCCTGAGGAACAAGGAGGTCAAGAGTGCGTTCACAAAATTTATTTTGAAGGCGATCTTGCAAAGGCAAGCAGAAACACCAAAACGTCATGCAGAATTTGGAAGCAGATTTATTTACACTAACAGGAACTGATCAGGATCACTCCAAAATATCAGGCCAGCCCTGATCTCTGGTGGTCTAGGGCTTATATTAGATAGAGAAGCAGGAAGTACAAAGCCAAAATAGCTTGTTATTTGGGGATTGGTTTATACAATGTGCATCATAGTGACCAGCTATGCATCACAATGATCAGCTGTTTTTAAGAAGCAAGAGTGACCAAACCAGAAATATTACCTGGGCAACTAAGAAACTGAATTATACTGGCTGGGAAGCCATTTTTTATTATATTTCTACTCTCTTCTAGGTTGCCCAATAAATCTTTGCTGGGCATATTACATATTAACTTCTGAGATAAGGCCCAAATAGAAGCATCAGGTTTGTCTGGGATCCTCAGATGGACCCTAGGCCAGCTCCCAAAGATTGACTTATTACAAAGTTTTACCCTAAGTCACTTTTAGGGAAAGATCTAATTTAGGCCTGTCGGTTCCATAGCATTACTCTGGTGAAACAGTGACAGAGTTAATCAGATCTAGGAGAGTATCCAGTGTGCCCTGGACACTCATCAAATCTTGGTCCAGTCTTTATTGATTGTTCTTTTCTCTTAAGGCAATCATCCATAGAGTTTAAGGCAGAAACCACAGCTAGCAGAGGGCAGAGAAGCAAAGAGTGGGGTAAGAAGCCTGAAAAAACAAAAAAATCAAGTGAAATAGGTATGAAGCAATCCTATGAAATATGTCCTCAGGCTCCAGGCATGGACTCAGCAGCATCTGCAGTGACCAGAGCAGGGATTTTAGTATGTCACTCTTCAGAGTGAGCTATCTGGTCCAGGTGACTTGTTTAGTGTATCTAAGGCTAGATTTCTGACACTATAGAGGTGGTTAATATGTACCTGGGTTATACATATGTGAGTTACAAGCTGTTTTTAACTTTTCTAGAGTTTTATGGCCTGTATGCTGTATGTAGTTTTTATTTCTATAAATGCAGGCCCATTGCCAGTGATCAAGGGTATGTCATATTGAGGAATAATTTTTTTTTTTACAACAGGACCCTGAAAACTTTATTGCCTTCTCAACTCAGATACAGAATGCCTCAGGCTATCCTAAGTAGGTGCATACAAGAATTAAGAGATATCTGCAGGTGGAGACTGTTGAAACAGACACTAAGACCTGAGATAGTTGCAGGGGTACAGGTGCCAGAGCTGAGATTTGAGCTTGTAGAACAAATGGTGGGAGCAGATCTGGCTCTGACCTTCTGGAGATACCAGGTAAAATTTTTCCGGCTGGGATTCATGGTTCAGTCAGTTAGATTCCTACAGAGGGCTTAGGCCTCTGGATTGGATTATTTTGTGTCACTGGTGGTAGGTTTTCAAAGCAGTTTGCTATACAGGTCATCCCTGCAGGAAAGTTCTGGCCAAACTAGTTTTATCCAAGGTGACCACAGCCTATCTAGCCTGTCGGACTTCATTCCTAACTGAGCTACTTCCACCCATAAATGGGGTGTACACAGCATCTGTCTGGGGGTTTTTTTTTTAGAATAGTTCATCCCAGTACAGCATGTGGCACCTGGACAGTTAACTTTTGCTGTAAGGTGAGGGAGACCTTAGTGACCGAATCTAAGTATTTGCACAGGTAGGCCACTGGGAGCTCCCAGAAGCTGACAGTCTGAGAAGCATTGTTGTTTTGATGAACTCAAGGGTCCAGATTTTATAAAAGTCAACAGTTCTAAGAAATTTATAGAGCTTCTTTCTCATAATCAGTTTCTGACAGATATTGTAGCAGAGGTTTTGTGCCTTTTTAACAGGAAGCTTAGAAGTGTCATAAATCAGAAGTGTTTTTTAAGGAGGGAGCAAGTTTCTGAACCTCTGGAAGGTTGAGTCCAGGTCGGTTGTGAAAAGAGACTGGCTGACAAAAGCCAATTAAGGATGGAAGACAAGTCAGGAGTGAGGAGTGAATCTATAGGTGTTGGCATTGACTACAGCTGCCAACAAGGGTGCCAACGTGGAATCCTCAGGAAGAATGGGACTGGTTTTTCTTCTTTCTTTCTTTCTTTCTTTCTTTCTTTCTCTTTTTTTTCTTTGAGATGCAGGGAGCCATTTGGTTTCATTTTTAACTCCATAAAAGCCCTTTTTCCTTCAGTTAGGGACTGTGAGTTTTAACTAATTAGTCTCCATTCTATCTCTCTGTGGTGTATGCTGTGTAACCTTGAATGATGGTACAAGAGACAAACAGTGGGTGCTCCTCAGAGAGACCATTCAAATGCCTGCCTTGCCATGTCTCTCATGGGGACTTAAGTGTAACATAGCAAAGGAGGATGTGAGGTCTCCATTGTGCAAGATGTTGATTGACACAGAACCACAGGTGAAGGCTCCATCAGCCACCATGACAAGTGCTTCCCAGTCTTGGCATACAGATGGAGCAGCCTATTGCTTACACCATCCATTCCACTCACACATTTGTTTATCAGGCACTCAGAGGTTAATCATTCCAACACCACTTTCCTTGATGGTGGTCTTAACTAACAAGAGGTGATCAAGCTCTTCAGCTTGAACTTGGCAGTACTGACTGACTTACTGTGGTGCCCCCAGGGAATCAGGCAGGCAGGTAGACAGACAGACAGACAGACAGACAGACAACAGTGTCCTCCTACCATTAGGGTTCAGTGTGAGCTGCTCATGCAGAGAGCTAAGAATCCTCCTCCAGACCTCCAAGTGGTCCCTGGTCATCTATGGCTTATATTGGATAAGCAAACAGGAAGTGCAGAGGCAGAATGGCTTGTCAGTTGGAGAATTGGTTTGCACAATGTGCATCACAGTGACCAGCTATGTATAACACTGAACAGCCGTTTATAAAAGACAGGAGCAACTGGAACTGCAACGGGAACTATCACCTGAGCAACTAAGAAATTGAAATGTACTGGCTGGAAGGGGAGGCTTTTTTTTTTTTTTACAGTATAATCATTAAGATTTTTTTACAGTATAATCATATATATATGGCATAAATGCAAGTCTTTGTAAAATGAGGGCACAGAGAAACCCAATAAAAGAATTACATTCAGAAGACAACTAAGGTCACATACAGATGGTGGAGGAGAACTTGCCAGAATTATAGTTGAATATTTTTGATAGTCAATTTTATATAGCATCCTGCCTGGGTTTAGGGCAAGCCCACATATCTGTTAAGGATATTTGTGTATATTTCTATTAGAGTATTCATGAATATTTCAATATGTTGATCACAAGAATGAATAGCAAATTCTGCACTCTTCAGCATGTGTGGCCACTATCCAGTCTACTGCAGGTTTCCTGGAATAGAGCACAGAGGTGGAGAAGGGGCACATCCTGGGTCTCTCTCTTCTTTAAGTGGAAACTCTGCCATCTGCCCTCTTGCATCTCAGAGCTACTGCTTCTCAAGCCTCAGCCCAGACTCACAGCTGTCACATCTCACCCTCCCCAGTTTCAGGCCTTTGACTCAGACTATTACACCAGCAGCTTTCCCTGGTCTGCGACTTGCAGGGAGCATAGCATGGGATTCTCCATTTCCACAACTACAAGAGCTCGCGTCCATCATAAACCTCCTCTTGGGTGTCCCTAGTTACCCTATTCATTCCGTCTCACTGGCAAACCTGTGCTAATACAAATGCTAATATTCACAACTTAATATTTGTGTGTTAAAATAGAAATTTTGTCAAATAATTCTTTCCTTTTCATTGACCACCAAGATAAGAGTCCTAACTTGAAAAAAATATTATATTACAAAGTGAACATGTGTGGAGATTTTTTTTGTATTCATGTTATAAGGCTGGTATGAACTAATATTTACTAATATTTCTAATTATTGAACTCATATGAGCTAATATTTCTAATTATTGAGTCCTTTTATACCCAAAATGTTCAATCTTTATTTTTCAGTTTAGATATTTAATTTCCAAAATGATAAAATATCCAGAGCATCAGAAAAAACACAAAAATATTAAAGCATTCATTACTATCAGTGTTCCTATTATCTAAAAATGACTGAAAAACCAATAACTATGTATGTTTCTCTTTTGAAAATGTTTTCAGATTGTCCATGCTGCCCACTAGTTTTGAGTTACAGCATCTCCTGTCACTCCCCAACTTGCTGCCCTCTCCTTCATCACTGATTGTCTTGCTATGTCATCGCATCTTCAATTAGTCCCATGTTACAGACCCTTAGCCCTTGCTCTTCTGGAAGAAGAGTGTCTTGCTCCATTCAGGCCTTTATTTAAATGTTACCCTGTCGGAACCCTTCTGTGACCACCTCTCTGAACCAGTCACTGTCTACTCACCACACAGACACCTCAGCCTATGTCATTCCTCATCGCACTTATCACACTTACCTATGATATGCCCCCTCCTTTCTTTCTTGTTTGTGTTCCTCAACTAGACTATAAACCTCAGGAGAGCAGAGACTTTATGTTGTTCACAACATAATCATCAGCACCTAAACAGATGACCTCTTTCATGACACACTCTCAGTAAAAGTTTATTCAATGGAAGACTATGGTGTTTAGGTTTTGAGTTCAGTTGCCATATTACACTAAGCCTCTAGACCACAGAGAATGACCCTGAGTCATATAGACATAACATTCTTCAAAAACATGTAGGACATTTCAGAAACCCTGCCCATGTGCCTCACTGAAGAATTTCTTTCTCCATCATTACTCACTCCTTATGCTTTTCATTTTGCAAGCAGAATGGTTTCCTGGGAATCCCATCACCGAATGGATCATTGCAATTCTCGTCATCAAATAGCAGCTAATACCAAATAAAACTGCTGAGTAATTCATGAAGACACATCAGTATATATTAAAGGATTCATGTGTAGCTGTATCTGAGAAATTGCTACAGAAATACAGTTGACCAAAATCATCCTACATATCTAAGTGCAATATACATTTGAAAATATTTATCAGTAGTAAACACAAAATATGTTCACCATCCTGGTAGGAAGTACATTCTTCATGTTTCTAAATTTGATTGGAATGGAGCTGCATATTATACAAAACCTACCAACAGGAATGTGCCTGTGTTTAAGAGTAGGAAGAATTTTTTGAGAGAAAGAAAGTTTCTTTATGAGAGGGACAGAAAGGAGTTCAGAAAGTGGGTTGCCCTGTGTTTACCATTTTCAAGATAAGTAACAAAAATCTGTTCATGTAAGAAATAAAAGTCTTGAGAAAATAACTAAATGAAACCATGATACCTCATGAATAAACAACATCAATAAAGGATATAAAATGATTAAAATAATCCAGTATAAGTTCTAAAACAGTAATCAAATAGAAATCAACAGAAAATGCAAAATAATGGCTCTAGTTACCTGATTCAGATATCTTTTATGTTTTTGGAAGCAGTTTTACATTCATTATTATGTTAGAGCAGGTTATTAGGGTATGAGTTAGTTGAAGAGGTATTTTTCTGGGACCATGCCAAGTGACCTTCTTTCAACCTGGGAGCCAGGCCCATGCCACAAGGTGAGTTCCAGCCCACGGGTGCTGGTCCTGGCAGAGCTTGGGACCATTGCTCCCAGTGGTTGGGTAACTGCCCAGCTCCCTAGGACACTGGACTAGGCTCAGGAGGTTTCATGGCCAGAGTGGACCATGCCCAGTGACTTTCTTTCTTTCTTGTTTTTTTTTTGTTTTTTGTTTTTTGTTTTTGTCTTTTTGAGTCAGGGTCTCACTATGAAGTTCAGGCTGGCCTTGTGCTCACTTTGTAGCCCAGGCTGGTCTCAAACTAGCAACGATCCTCCTGCCTCAGCCTCCTGAGTGCTGGGATTACAGGTAAGAGCCACCATGCCTGGCTCTTTCTTTCTTTTACTGATCAAACTCATGACCACGTGCTTGCAAGGCAGGTGCTTATGCCACTGAGCTAAATCCCCAGCCCCCAGTGACCTTCTTTCAATCTGGGGAACCAGGCCCATGCCACAAAGTGAGTTCCAGCCCACCAGTGCTGGCCACAGGAGAGTTTGGGACCATTGCTCCTAGTGGTTGGGTGCCCACACAGCTTCCTAGGACAGTGGACTAGGCTCTAGAGATTTCTCAGGCCTGAGTGGACCATGCCCAGTGACCTTCATTTAGTCTTAGGAGCAGAGGGCACAGGAGGTGACTTCTAACATGCCCGGGGGAAGCTTTGGAACATCACTCCAAACATGGAAATAAAGGAAAATGACAAGATGAAAGACAAAAATACAGTCTCAAACCTCCATCCCATCCCAAGAAAGCCTAGGAGCCATGTACATAGAAGAAAATATAAGCCATACACCTGAAATACCTGAAATGATATCAACTGAAATAAAGAAACAACTCCGGGAAACTATGAAGAAACTCAAACTTAGAAATAATCTCCCAGGTAAAAGAAGAAATAATATAAATAGTGAAACACATCTAAAGAAGATACAGTTAAAAAATTAGAGGAACAAAGCAAAAAGATAGAATCTGTGAATGAACAGTATAAGAAACAAACAGAATGCATGAAGCAGATTCAAAGTGATATACAGGAAATCAAAAATTCTCATGAAAGTTGCCAAAACCACCTCAACAAAAGTGAAGATAGAATTTCAGACCTCGAAGATAAGATTACAATTAGTGAACAGGAAAGGAAAGATCTTTTAAAAATAACAAGGAATCAGGAAATAACAATTCAACAGTTGCAAGATGATGCAAAGAAAAACAACATAAGATTAATAGGGATAAATGAAAAACAAGAGAACAGCACAAATGATATCAAGACACTATATTTATAGAATCAATTGCTGAAAATTTCCCAAACATGAGAATGGAAATGACATGCAGATTAGTAAAGCATATAGAACTCAAAGAGCCATAACCAAAATAAAACTACACCCAGAAATATAATAATCACCATCCCAGAAATCCAACATAAGAACAGAATATTAAAAGCTGTTAGAGAGAAAAGACAGATCACCTACAAAGAAAAACCTATCAGAATCACAGCAGACGTCTCAACACAAACAATGAAGTCAAGAAGAGCATGGAGTTTAAGTATTTCATATCCTAAAGGAAAATGACTTCCAACCCAGACTGCTGTATCCTGCAAAAGTGTCCTTCAAAATGGATGGAGAAATAAGATACTTCCATGACAAAGAACAACTGAAGAACTTCATGATCATCAAAACAACCCTACAAAGAATACTGAAAGACATTCTAGATATACATAGGAAAAAACCACTAAGAAAGACAGACAATTAAACAGAATGGAAAGGTAAAGATACAACAGCAGAAGGATAACACATCAACAATAAACCAATATACAGCAGTTATAACCATTAATGTAAATGCCCTCAATTCACCAATTAAAAGAAAGACTAGCAGAATGGATCAAGAAACAACGTCCAACCATATGCTGTCTACAAGAAACCCATCTAACCCAAAAGGAAACTCATAGACTGAAAGTCCACGGATAGAAAACAATACTTCATGCAACAGGAACCTAAAAAAAGTGGGCGTAACTATTCTGTTTGCAAACAATGTGACCTTTAAACCAAGAATGATCTGAAGAGATAAAAAAGGTCAATACATACTAATTAGGGGAAAACTTCAAGAGGAAGAGATAACAATCTTAAATATATATATGCACCAAATCCAGAGCACCCAGCTATACAAAGCAAGTATTAACAGAAATGAAAAATCAAATAAGCAATAACACAATTATAACAGGAGACCTTAACACACCATTGACACAAAGGAACAGATCAACTAGACAGAAAATCAGCAAAGAAAGAACATAATCACACCTGTGAACAAATAGACTTGATAGATGTATGCAGTGTTCCATCCAACAATATCAGAATATACATTCTTCTCAGCAGTACATGGGACATTCTCTAAAATAGACCATTTACTAGCCCACGGAACATGTTTAAGTAAATGCAAAAGAATTGAAATTATCCCATGCATGTTATTGGATCATAATGTCATGAAACTAGAAATTAATGATAAAAGAAACTGCAAAAATCCCACAAACATATGGAAATTGAATAATACACTCTTGAGCAATCATTGGCTCACAGAGTAAATTAAGCAATATCTATAAGCAAATGAAAATGCAAATACAACTTACCAGAAACTGTGGGATGCAATGATAACAGCCCTCAGAGGAAAATTCATTGCACTGAGTTCCCACATCAGGAAAACAGAACAAACACAAATAAACAACCTGATACTATACCACAAACATTTAGAAAAACAAGAGCAAGCCAAGCCCAAAACCAAGAGAAGGGAGGAAATTATAAAGATCAGAGCAGAAATCAATGCAATAGAGACTAAGAAAACAATACAAAGAATCAATGAATCAAAGAGTTGGCTCTTTGAAAAAATAAATAAAATTGATAAGCCCCTAGCCAACCTAATTAAAAAAGGAAAGAAAAGACTCAAATTCATGCAATACAGAATGAAAAACGTGAAATGACTACCGACTCTGGAAATACCAATCATCAACACCTGCATGTACAAAGAAATCTCCAGCATAGTGAAAGGAAAAGCCACAAACTGGGAAAAGAATCTTAGTGAACTGTCCCTCAAAGGACATCTGTCTAGAATTTATATAGAATTAAAAAAAATCAGACCCCTGAATTTCAAAAACCCAGTCCAAAAATGGGCATCCAAGATGAATACACAGTTCTCAGATGAAGAAATACGAATGGCAAATAAATACATGAAAAAATGTTCATCAGCATTATTCATTAGAGAAATTCAAATTAAAATCGCACTGGGATTCCATCTCACTCCAGAAAGAATGGCCAGTTTCAACAAAACTACCAACAACAAATGCTGGAGAGGCTGTGGGGAAAAAGGAACTCTTCTGCACTGTTTGTGGAAGTGTATACTGGTGCAACCATTGTGGAGGTCAGTCTGGAGAGTCCTCAAAAGCTGGGATTGGAAGTCCCATTTGACCCAGTTATTCCACTTCTAGGCATATTCCCAGAAGAATTGAAAACATCATACCACAGTGATATATGTGCACCCATGGTTATAGCAGCACAATTTGTTATAGCCAGATCTTGGAAAGAAACTAAGTGCCCATCAACTGAGGAATGGATAAAAAAATTGTGGTATTTTTATACAGTGGAGTACTACTCAGCTATAAAGAATGATTACATTGAGCTATTTATAAATAAATGGATGCAACTTGAGACCATATTCATAAGCAAAATAAATCAAAATCACATGTATAAATACCATATAGTCCCCCTACTGTAAGAAATGGTAAGAGCACATAAGATTTTATGGTAATCGTGATTCCCCATTATATTGCTTTGAAGTCTTATAAGGTTTTCATTCATTAGTTGGAATGGTTTTATTCTGTTTTGTTTGATTTTATTATGTGTGATGGTATGAACAGCTATTTTGAAGAAAGCAAGACATTATGACAGCCATTGCTGATTTACTATCATCTTGCTTTGAAATCTACCATGCTTTTGTTCTTCTGTTTTGATTGGTTCTATCTTGTTGTGTCTTATTGGATTTTAATATGTGTGATAGAATAAACAAATTTTTTATGGAAAATGAGATATTACAGTAGCCATTGTTCATTTTCTGTTATTTGGTTCAGAATGCCCTGTAATACTTTCATTCTTTTGAATGGTTCTATACTATTTTGTTATTTTTTATATCATTGTGTGTGAAACTATGCTCAACTATTTCAAAGAAAGAATCATTATGGTAGCTGCTGTTGATATCCAATTGTCTTGTTGTGAAGTGCTGTGTTGCTTACATTGATCTGCTTTGTTCTGTCCTCTTTTGCTTTATTCTCTGTAAAATAAAACAAAAAAGAAATATTTTTCTTTTTTCTTTGTTTGTCTTTTGAGCTTTTTAAAACTTTTGGATAATTGTCAAGTATTTTCTTCCAGTTGTGGCGTATCTCCTCATCTTCTTGACAGTACATTTTATAAGGTTCAATTTTTTAATGATCAGTACATAAGCCACTCTCCTTGTAGGAAGAGAGAAATTAAATATTTTCAGAAATTATTGTAACTAGACACATAATTGCATGTGTTTGTCTCCTTGGAATAGTCTCAAGGAAAAACTTCATGAATGTCCTGAAATATTCTGAACTTGTTCATGGTGATCAACTTTATATTAATTTCAATTATAATACTTATCTCCTTGAGTAGTGATTTGTAGAGTTTTCTGTTTCTGTCCACATAATGAATAAGGACTCACTTATAAGCTCTGCAAAGGTAGGAATTCACGTGGTTGGAGCAGAGTGTGACTTAATGTGCTTAAATGAGTAAGTTAGATGAAAGCAACTTATACTTTGTGCATGAGAATCAGGTAAGTTGCATTTTCAAATTTTGGATACAAGTATGCAGCACATTTACTCTATGGTGATTAGTCCTAAAGCTCAGCATATGTGAAAATTCAAACAGTAGGAAAACTAACCTTAAAAGACTACTTGTTTGGGGCATTGAGTATGTAGGTTTCTAAACATTGTTAAGTTTAATCTGTATAGATCTATGTACTTACTAATCTGGGCTTCATATAAAGTGGAGCATTACAGAATGTGAAACTGTTCAAAGAATGACAATTGCGTTAAAGGTATCCATTTAAATTGCTAGGCAATAATGTCTGTACAATCCAGGGAAGTTACATATCCTCATAATATACTCAGAGTAAATTGTCTGCTCAGAGTCTCCTGCTAAATGGTTGCATTAATCTATAGCCTGACTTATGTGCTTTATATGTTTTCTCTTTTATTGTTCATTTCCTCACCCACTGTCTTTCTTGATCTCACTCTCATATCCTACATCAGCCATCAGCTTCATGGAGCATTTTATCATTTTTTTGTATTTATTTACTAGTATTATATGAAAAATGCCTCCTTATAGTATTTAATAACTTCATAATTTTATCAGTAAGAATCCATTGACTGGTCTAATAGTCATGCAGGTTTTTTAGTAGTACTCTAATAGTGGTTGACATTAGTGAGTACTTGCTCTTAAAGTGGCATCACACTAAGCATTCAACACAATCTAATTTATCACAGTGATCTACTTCAATAGAAAAAAATCTTATACTTTCAACTGTACAAATGTGGAAGGTGAAACAGAAATTCATTTCCGCCTTGAATCCAACTAAGTATTGACTGGATTTTAGTAAGTAAAAACAAAATAACCCTCCCCTCCTTTAAATAGTGAGTTTTGGGTATTTGATCTCAGAAAGGTGAAAACTGACTAACAAATAATATTGGTTCTAGAGAAGTGGGATCTTTATAGGGACTATAGCTAGCCATGTAACTTAAAAGCCTTTGGAAATGTTTTGAGAGGAGTTTGGAATAGTATGGACATGTAGGCTAGAGAAACCCTAGAATATCATAAGAAGAGTGTGATGGGTGAGTCTGGCAGGCTCTGAGAAACATACAATGCTGGTAGAAGTGTGGACAGGAAAAGCCAGGTGCAGGAAGTTTCCACTGAGAAGTTCTGTAATGGAATTTGGACTAGAAGCCATGTGTGTTACACTCTGGCAGGAAATTTGTCCACATTTTGCTAGTGACCTTACAATTTTCAAGAGACTGAGAGGAAGGTATCTTAGTTACTTATCTCTCTCATTGCTGAGACAAAATACCTGACACCCAAAATTAGAAAGGAAAGTTTTATTTCTTAAAGTTCTTGGATGTTTCAGTCCATACTCAGATGGCTTCAAGGTAGGAAGGCATGGCTAGGGGGCAGCCTTTCATGGCCACTGCAAACAGCAAGGCATGAACCAGCAAGCGAGAGAAGACATGTCTTCTTCCTGCCATTACACTGTACCCTGGCTTCACCTCTGGGCGGGTGCAGCACTCACACCAGTAATCCCAGTGCTAGATGATGAACCAATCACAGATGCTAGATTCAGCCATCTCCATGATTGCATGAGGCTTGGGGGGACACCAAACACAAACCATAACATTCCACCCTTGGCCCCCCAAAAACTCATGCACATATTTTATGCAAAAGATATGTAATCCATCTCTAAGAGTTGCTAAAATCCAAGTCCCAAGTCTTCTCCAAGATCTAAGGCAAACTCTTAGCTTTAAACCCCTGTACAAATGAAACAAAATTAAACACTTCCAACTTACAACAGCACAAGATAAACATTACCATTCCAAAAGTTACAAATGGGAAAAAGTATTGTAACCAAAGTAAGTCCAGTCTCCAGCAGGGCAAACATTAAGTCTTGGAGTTCCACACTCAGAATCTGAAGCTGTCTTATTGCAGGCTCCAAAAGGCTTTGGTGACTTCCCCTCCATGGCACTTCCAGGGATTTCAGCTCCCACAGCTTTTCTCTTAAGCCCCCTCTTCTCTTTCTTTGTAACTTTCCTTGTATGAACCACATTCTTGGTTTTTCCAAACTTCTGGGGTCTCGGACCACATCTTTGGCTTTTCACTCACAGCTTTACATATTGCCCTCTCTGGGACACACTGACTGGCCCCCCAGGCCTTCTGAAATCAGGGTCAAAGCTGCCTTAAACTCAGAACTTGTGCATTCTCCATTCATCTAAAATCAGTGTCATGTGGATGCTGCCAAGGTCCACTGCCAGCTGGAGAAGTAGCCAGGCTTTCCTCACTCTTGTCTGTAGGAGTCAAGTGACTGAATTGCTGAACTCTCTGATCCTAATTCTCTATGCCACCACCATTCTGTATTCTGGTGCAGCTGCTGCTATTTTGGAACCTTCTGTGGCCTCTGTTGCCACTCTGGAACACAGCACTCTGCAGCTTTCTCCTTTGAGCAAAGTCTTTCACTTTTGTAATTTTGAGGCTGTGAAGAGTGGAGACCTGTTGCTTCCTGGGATGTCCCCAGTCCATCTTTTTTTTCTCTTCTCCTACTCAGCAATCATCAAGGTCTCAGCTTTATCTTTACAGTCCACAGCTTTCTGGCCAAACTCACAATGTTTTAAGTCATCCTGCTGGGCTCTTTGATCTTGATTTGCAACATAAATTTGGCTAAAAGCCCCCAACAATAGTCATGCCATGGCCTCAACATTCATCTGCCTTGAAATTTCTTTTGCCAGATTAATCAGTTTGTTGCCCCTAATTTCAGTCTCAGGCAAAGTCTCTGGGCATGAGTAAAATGCAGACCAACTTTCTGCCAACCCATAACACACATCATGTGGAGTCCAACAACCAATGCAGTTCTTTTTCCCAGCAGAAACCTCCTGAGCTACCATTAGGCTTTCTATTAGCCTTCTGGTCTCCTGAACTCTGACCAGAATCTGACAGAACAGCCTAAGCTTTTTCAGTGCCACTCTTTCAGGCTACATCTCCAAACCTGTCCAAACTCTTCCCACAAGCCATTTCCAAAGGCTCTTGAACCACATGACTCAGATATAATCACAGCAATGACCACACTCTTTGGTACCAAATTCTGTTTTGGTTACTTTTCTCTTGCTGTTAAGACAAAATACCTGATGCCCAAAATTAAGGCAGGAAAAGTTTATTTCCTACAGTTCTTAGAGGTTTTAGTCCACACTCAGCTGGCTGCAAAGCTGGAGGACAGCTGTTCATGGCCAGCTGCAAATGGCAAGATGTGAACCAGCAAAAGAGAGAAACCATGCCTTCTTCCCATCCTTACACTGTATCCTGGTTCCACCCCTGGGAGCATGTAGCACTCACATCACCAATTGCAGTGTCAGGCAACAAACCAATCATGAATACCAGACTCAGCCCCTTCCATGATTGCATAAGGCTTAAGTGGGGGACATCTGAGTACACTATTGACTTGAACTTGGACTTTTGAAAAATGCTAAAACTATTGAGAACTTAGGAAAGGAATTCTTCATTTTTGATCATACACAAGATAATTTTATCATCTTAGGTGGAATTATAACCTTCGTTTATTCAGGGGTTAAATGTGGTTTAAGGAGATGTGTTTTGAGTATCAAGTTGTCAAGGGATGGGATGTGACCGTTAGAATGGAGCATCAAATTATCTGACTTTGGGATAAACCTCAGGGATTGGAAGCAAAATCTGCCTTATCTGGCTCATGGAGACATGGCTGTAGGTCTATATCTGTCCTTCACCCATTTCTTTTTGGCACTGCCCATCTGCTCTCCATACTTGCCACCATGAACCAAATTGCTCTGCTATGCCTTACCCTTCTACCATGATATTCCTACCGTGAGCCCAGCAACCACGCTGAATCTTCTGAATCTAAAATGAACTAAATCAGACTTTACTCCTCTAAACTGTGGGTATTGGACTTGTGACTCAGTTATAAGAAAACTAATACAGTCTGTAACTCTATCATTAAAGAAATGTCAAATGCATAGATTTTTCAAAATTATTTTTGTTCTCCAAGTCAAGATGTATTAGTCTTACTCTGTTCACTTTCAAGATTATTTGGACCATTCATGGTCCTTTGAATTTACATATAAAATTTAATATAGTTTTTCCTTTTATGTAAGGCTATTAGAATTTTGGCACAAGCTATCTGATATAGTGGAAAGCTTTCCCTGTGCAGTAATTCTCGAATTTATGCTGATGAAGACTTCTCCATCTCTAGCTGTACCTGCAAGATCATGAAGACTTCACAAACTCTCTGACAGGAGAGAGACAACTGGAGGGTAATGTATATGCTTCAAACCCATATAAAAACCACTCACATCAATTCTTCCTAAAGTCCATTGTATACAACTAGCACATGTCTCAGTTGCAATTGAGCAAGTATATGTAGAGAAATGCATAGGTTTGAACACCGCTATTTTCTGTGCTGTATGTTATGTCCTATGCTACATTAATTTTAAAAATAAAATATTAATATTTAATGTTACAGAACACCAGGCATATACTAAAAATGTTCTGTGATTTGTGTGATATATATATATATATATATATATATATATATATATATTCTTAGCCATTATCTGAGGATGAGAATATATTACCAATCTTTTCTGTTGGTCAGCTTTCTTTTTGCTAGGAAAAAAATATTTGACCCCTGAAACACAAAGGAAAGGTTAATCTTGGCTTACAGTTTCAGAAGTTTCAGTCCCTGGTTGTCTGGCTGCAGTCTAGAAATAACATATTGGAAGGGCACAGTAGAGAAAAGATACTCAATTCATGGGGGCAGAAGCAAAAAGACAAGAGCCAGAGCCAGAGCAAAGAATATAATCTCCAAAGGCAAGTGACCTGCCTCCTTCAAGTGGGCCCAGCTCCTAATAGCCCAGTCAACTATGACTTCATCATTGACCCACTACTGATGTTGACACCTTATGTTCCAATCAGCCACCAAAAATCCCACCTGCGAGCACATGAAATTTTGGGGCACATTCAGGATCTAAATCATAAAATTTTCCTGATTGATTAAAAACTGAAATTTGAAAAAGTTAAGCTCCCAATTTGAGGCTCAGCTACCTTAGTGCACAGAAGCAATTGTAGCCTCTACCCATTTACTATCAGAAACCATATTTCTAGTATATGAATGAAGGACATTTTTACAAAGGCAAACTTATAAGGCAAAGATTGTCTCATAGTTCCCAGGAAACTGTACAGGAGAAGTTGACAACAAAAAACTCAGGAAATTTGGATAATGGTTCCATGACTGTACACATAACAAATTTTTAGAACTCTAATTTATTGTTCATATTGCCATTTGTGATTTATATATTAAGTAATTTACAAGGCATAGGTATATATTCAAAATATCCAAATTAGTCCCCACAGACAGTTCGTTTCTTCAGTAGGAACGAGGATAGTGGAAAGAGGAGCTACAGATGCCCTCCTGGGGGACGTCCCCTGAGAGCTCTGTGTCTTCATAATCTTCTCCTGGTTCTAATGCATTAGCATCTGATAGTCAGCATTACTTCAGGCCACTTCGCTTTGGAGGGACCAGACTTTAGTTCTAGCCCCTTGAATAAACCTTATTCATCTGAATGTAGATAGTTGCTCATGCAATCAGGCTTTCTCCCAATTTTATGATTTTTCTAGGATCCTGTGACATAATTAAGGGCATACCTCAAGATAAAAATTATTTTGAGTGACTCAAAAATGACAACCACTATTTATAAACACAATTCTGCAAATTATGTCCCAGAGGTAATTTTATTGTTTTTACTTTACAGTTAAGGAGGTGGTGATTAGCTCTTCCAAGGATCTGGAAAAAAAAATTGCATGGTAGATTCAAGACTTGAATCCATATTAATACTTCTTATTTCATAGTTTCCTCCCTGCCTTAGATACCCAGGGAATATTAACCTGAGAGTGAGAGTGTTTCTGCTATAATTGGTGATGTAATCTATGGTTGCATTTCTGCTTTTAGATTCTCTGTTGAGATTGCTATCATTTTCAAGGAGCCAGGTAAGCTACTATAATCAAAATGCACGCTTAGGAAAACTGTCTCATGTAGAAGTCATGGAGCTATACTTAACTATGTTTTAACTTTTTTCCTTACAAAGAGGGGAGTATGTGATATAAATGACAAAAATCTCACCAGCAGGCAGTCAAATTTTAATTGGGAAACATTATTTTCCTCCTCTAAAAAAGGATTAGTCAAAAGCAACAGTACAGGCAATGCTCTGACTGATGGTGCAAATGTCATCTTGCTCCTTGTATGGTAATTTAGCATTGGAGATAAAGAAAAAGCACAGATAAGGGGTGAAAGAGGCCTTTTTTAAATTAAAGAAAGTGTTAAAAAGAATTACCAAACTCCCAATCTCATTTTGACATTTTCTCTCTGATCTTTTCCTTATCATTTCTAGCACATCCATCCACAATAATACAATGTAGCTAAATCACAAGTTGCCAGTTATGTCTAAACTGAGCTTAAATCTCAAATCTTCCTCAACCCACATATGTAACTGTAGAGCATTATGAAACTCTGAAGTCTTCATTTGTCTTAATGGTAAAAATGAAAACCAACAATACCTGGCCACAGAAAAGATGCACAAGCGCACATGCACGCACACACACACACACACACACGTACATATACCACCCCAACAGGATTGTTAAAATAGGAATATTTGATAAAATGGATTTTGAGTGTTAAGTTTGCAAACATAATATCCTCAAGCCTTTAGTTCATAAATTGATGTTCCCAAAGGTAAGGAAGGAGGTGCTGGGATTAGCTTTTAGCTTTGAATAGAAGCCTTCGGAAGAATTCACACGCAAACACTCAAAGAATCAAAATGCTATTTCTTCATGACACCAGTCTCAAGTGAAATATTCGTTAATTTTTTTATATTTCATTTTAAATGGACAAGTAATAATTGCGCATATTGATTAGGTGCAATGTGGTGTTTTAATGTATATTTCCATCATTTAGTGACTTCAGAAAACAGATCTGCAGGCTAAGGTCAAGTCACAAACTATGAACATTCAGCCCTCAACCTCAGTCATTCAAGTACAGGTAGACACGGCTGACTAAAAGAAGTAGCACAAGAAATGGAGACTCTTTCAATGCAAGACAAAATATATGGATTTCAAGAAAGAAATTAAGCAAAAACAAAACAAACAAAATGCCCCAGCTATATAGGAGAGAGCTTACATAAACAGAGAATAACGAGCGAGCATAGAGATCATCCCAGCGACCATACTGTATGAGCGAAGTTATTGCAGCAAAGGTACTTCAAGATTTCAACACTTACCCACAGCCCAAAACAGGCATAATGCTGCCTACCTGACTTAAGTTCATCTTTCTGTTTGAATAATTCCTTGTACACACGTGACTCACAGCTCAGAATTTAAAGATTGTTTTTCTGCATCTTCACATTTAGTTTTCATAATAGTATCTTAAGTAGTTATCATTTCCTTATTCTTTACATACTATGTGCATATTCATATATAAAACTTCAGACATATCAGGTTGAGTCATTTAAAAAATTTACCAAATATTAGTTTATAAATACATAAAACTTGCAAACTGGAGACAGAATTTAGGTAGAATTTCCAGGTAAACAGTTTGGCTTCACATAATTAAGGAAGTTAGTTTTGCAGTTAACCACACATTCAGATAGGGAGAAACTTGAAATACATATCATTATTGCAAGTACTCCACATGCTGTGTAAACAGTGCAACATCTTTTCCACAGTATCTGTTAATGCTCTTTTCCTTTATTTTCCTTTGTTGCAGGGTATTTTCTGGCTGCAAATAATGTTGATGGGGAACAGGACAGAGGTGACAGAGTTCCTCCTGCTGGGACTGACCGCTGACCCGCACCTGCAGCTTCCCCTCTTCCTCACCTTCCTCCTCATCTACACTGTCACTGTGGTTGGGAACCTTGGGATGATCCTGCTCATCCTCCTGGATGCCCGTCTGCACAGCCCCATGTACTTTTTCCTTGGTCACCTGTCCCTGGTGGACTTTGGATACTCTTCTGCTGTCACTCCCACAGTCATGACTGGGCTGCTCTACGGAGACCAGTTCATCTCCCACAATGCTTGTGCTGCTCAGATGTTCTTTTTTGTAGCTTTTGCTACTGTGGAAAGTTACCTCTTGGCCTCCATGGCCTATGACAGATATGCAGCAGTGTGTAAGCCTTTACAGTACACCACCACCATGACCACAAGTGTGTGCTCTTGTCTTATCCTAGGCTCCTATATCTGTGGCTTCCTGAATGCCTCCATCCACGTTGGGGACACATTCAGTCTCTCCTTGTGTAGTGACAATGTGGTCCACCATTTTTTCTGTGATATTCCAGCAGTCATGGTTCTCTCCTGCTCTAATAGACGTTTCAGTGAGCTTGTTCTTGTTTATGTTGTAGGCTATAATATCTTTTTCGCTCTCCTTGTTATCTTGATATCCTACATACTCATTTTTGGCACAGTCATAAAGTTGTACTCAGGTGCAGGATATCAGAAGGCTCTGTCCACCTGTGCCTCCCACTTCACTGCCATCTGCATTTTCTATGGCACTGTCATCTTCATGTACCTGCAACCCAACTCCAGTCACTCCATGGACACCGACAAAATTTCCTCTGTGTTCTACACCATGGTCATCCCCATGCTGAACCCCATGGTCTACAGCCTGAGGAACAAGGAGGTCAAGTGCGCATTCACAAAAATTATTTTGAAAGCAAAGTAATCACTAGAATCTTGATTTTACTGGTGCAAGATAACAACACTTAGCCACAGAGCTCTCTGGCCTTCTATGTATCAGTTTAATTTTAAGGCCAATGTTAAAGGAATCTGAAGTGCTGCCACTTTTCTGCAATATTGTTTTACAGAAAATAATGATGTGCTCAAATATAATACCTTCTTATGATTGATAAAAATGTTCTTGGGATAAGATTGTGGTAATCAGTCAAATAATATCTTACGTTGAGCTCTGATCCTTGCAAATCTGTGCAAAACACAGCAAAAGAGCCCAGTAACAAAATTGCATTCAGATGTCCCATAACATCATGTACTGTGAGTGTGGTGAATTTGCTACATGTAAATATAATGTGTCTATTTTGAATGTTTAATTTAAATGTTAAATTCTCCTGGGTTTATGGTTACATACACGGCTGTTAAACTTGCTTTATGTATTTCTGTAAGAGTGTTTACCAAGATCTTACACTGTTGTCACCAGAATTAATAGAGAATTCTGTACTCCTCAGCGTGGATGGCCGTAATCAACTTCATTTAGGGTTTCCCCGAATACAGTACAGACTTTAGGAAAGGGTACCTCTTATGTCTCCCTCTTTTTAAATCTGCAAACCCTGTCCTCTCTAACTCTTGGACAGCAGAGCTACTGTCTCTGGAGCCTTTGGCATCCAGACTGACATCAGTCACACCTCACCCCGCTACCTAGTTCTCAGGGGTTGACCCAGACTGAGCTACACCACCAGCTTTTCTAGCTCTGCAACTTGCAGGAAGCACAGCATGTAGCTCCACAATTATAAGACTCACTATCCATAATTAATTTCCTCTTCTATGTCTCTTTTTATTCTAGTGATTCTGTTTCACTGGAGAACTTGTCCTAATTAATTTGTGCTTAATATTTGCATATTAAAATATAATTTTTATCTAATAATTTGTATTTACCACTATGACAAGTGTCCTGATTTGAGGGGGAAAAAAACATGGTGTATTATGAAAATAAATTGTGTTCTCTTTCTTTGTGCATGTTACTGAGAAATGCATAAGCTTGGAATTTCATATAAATTAATATTTATATTTATTGGTTTTCCACTGAACATGTTCATCTTTTAATTTTCAATAGTAAAAGTTATTCAGAGTACCAGAAAAATGCTGAGAAAATATTTTTGTCCATTCATTACAACCAATATTCAACTATATAAAAATTACTCTGATGAACCCATAATTGTATATATTTTTCTTTCTGAAAATTATTTCAAATCATTAATGCAGACATCTATTTTAATTTGAGTTATATACTCTCTGGTCATTCTCTAAAGTCCCTTCAGTGTCAATTGAAATTACATGGGGGCTGCAAAATAGTCCCCTTAAGGTTTTCTGATCCATGAGTGTGAATTATCTTTATCTTCATTTAGATCTAAAAATTTCTATGTAATGTTACAAATAGTTGATCATTTCACTTATTTTTAAAACTGTATTAGTGCACGTTCGCAGTACATGAAGTTTACATTCATCTTAGGGAGTGGATACATGTATCTAACATATCTTGGTTCTTTTTTAATCCCCTTCTCATTCCCTCCATCCTTCTATAAATCCCTTTTGCCCATTTTCATTATTATTGTTATTATTATCTTTGAGTTCATGCTATGTCATTTGCTTGCCTTTATCTTGGATGTCTGGCATGCGTAGGTGACACATCCTAAGTATTTGGCTGCCCCCTTCTCCTCTTCTCCCTTCCCCCTCACTCTCGGACCCCTTTCCCTCTCATTTACAAAAGGTCTGTCTTTGCATTTCTCTTTATCCATCTTTTATTTTGCTCTTTATTTGCATTTTGCCTTAAGCAAATGAGAGCTACCATGTGGTATTTAAGCTTGTATGTCTTATTTCACTTAACATTGTATTTTCCAAGTGCATCTTTTCCTGTAAATGTCTCAGATTTATCCTCTTTAGAGTAAATAGCACTCCACTGTGCATAGATACCACATTTTCTTTATTTATTAATCCATACGCAGGCTGCTTCCAGGACTTAACTATTAGGAATCATGTGACTAGAAACATTGGCATGCATGTATCACTGTAATATGATGTCTTTTACTTTTGGGGGAAGATATCTGGAAGAGGAATATCTGAGCCAAATGGAAGTTCTAATTTTTAGTTTTTTAAGAATTCTCCATACTGATTTCCATAACGGTTTTCACTAGTTTACATAGAAGGGATATTTCCCACCGCAGCCACATCAGCATTTGTTATTTGATTTCTGATAAGTGCCATTCTTTCTGGTATAAGATGAAGTAATTGTGTTGTTTTAACTTGTATATGTCTAATGGCCAGAGATACTGAGCTTTTTTCCATATGCCTATTGACCTTCCATAATTCTTCTTTTGAGAATGGGGTATCTGCTCATTTCAGCTGCCCATTTTTTGATCAGGTCTTTTATTGGGGTGGGTCTAATGTTTTAGTTCTAGATATTTTTCCTCTGAGAAATAGCTGGAAAAATTTTTCACATTCTATAGGTTGTCTCTTTTGAGTGTTTTCTTTGGTATACAGATTTTTAATTTTATATGGTCCCATGTTTTGATTCTTACTGATATTTCTTGTGCACTTGGGGTTCTGATCAGAAAGTCCTTGCCCATACCAATGACCTTAAGTGTTTTACCTATTTTATCTTCCAGTAGGTTCATTGTTTCTTTTTCAATGTCTATATTTTTTAATCCATTTTGATCATAGTTTAGTACATGGTGAGAAATATGGGTCCAGCTTCAATCTCCTCTGCACTCATTTGTTACATAGGCTATCTTTCCTCCAACATATGTTTTGGTCCCCTTTTCAAAGATCAAATAGTTGAATGAGAATGGTTCCTTCCTCTATTCTGCTAAATTGATCCAAAGTCTGTTTTCATGCCAGTAACATGCCATTTTTTAAATCACTGTTGCAGTATAATTTGAAGCCAGACACTGTGATGCCTCTTGCTTTGCTCTTGTTGTCCAACATAGTTTTTGCTATTCAGGGTCTCTCCCGGTCCCATAGAAACGTTAGCATAATATTGCCAAGCTCTGTGAAGAATGCTATTGGTATTTTGATTGGCATTGCTTTAAATAAATGCATCAGTTTTGGGTGTGTGGACATTTTGATGATACTTGTTCTTCCTATCCAAGAGCAGGGGCATCTTTTCATTTTCTGATGTCCTCTTCAATCTCCATTTTCAGAATAGTATAGTTTTCATTGTAGAGGTCTTTTACTTCCTTGGTTCGGCTAATTTCTAGTTGTGTAATATCTTGTGACAGTACTGTACTTGGAATTATTTTCCTAGCTTTGTTCTCCTTGAGTTCTTTACTGCTATGCACAAATACTACTGATTTTTATGTGTAAACTTTTTTTTTTGGTACTGGAAATTGAACTCGGGACTTTTCACTTTCCAGGAAGGTGCTTATGACACTGCGCTATATTCCTGGCCTCATATGTGTTCATTTTGCATCCTTCTATTTTGCTAAAATTAGTTATTAATTATGAGAATTTTTTCATGGAGTACTTTGGTTCTCCTCTGTACAGTATCATGTCATCTGCAAATATTAATTTGACTTCTTCCTTTCTATATGTGTACCTTTCACATTTTCTTGTGCCTGATTGCTCAGAGTAATGTTTCCAGTACTATGAAGAACTATGTAACACTATGTAGAAAAGAAGTAGTGATGATACTGGGCATCCTTACCTTATTCCTGATTTTAGAGGCTTTTCATATTTTTTCCCATTTTAGATGATTGGCCATTGGTTTATCATGAATGACTTTTATAAGATTTAGGCAAGGTTCTTTTATACCTATTTTCATTAGGGTTATTATTATGAAGGGATGATGGACCCTGTCAAAAGCCTTCACGCATCTATTGATATGATCATGTGGTTTTTGCTACTCCTTCTGTGTATGTATTACATTTATTGATTAGCATCAATCAATAGCCTTGAAACTATCTTTGCAATAGTAGGATGAAATGCACTTGGTCATGATGTATGATCATTTTGATGATGTGTTGCATTCTACTTGCCAATATTTTATTGAGCCCTAAGAAGATTGGGTATGGCTTTCTTTTTTTAGTTGGGTCTTTTTCTAGTATGGGACCAGAGTGATACTGGCTTCCAGAAGTGAGTGTGGGAGCATTCCTTCTCTTTAATTTCATTGAAAAGCTTGGGGAGTATTGACGATATTATGTCATTGAAGTTTTCATAGAATTCAGCAGTGAATCCATTAGGTCCTGGGATTTTTCTCTTTGCTGGTTTTATTTTTATAACTGCCTCAATTTCATTGTTTCTTTTTGGACTATCCAAACTGTTATGTCCTCTTGGTTTAGTTTTGGTAATTCATACGCATCTAAGAATCTGTCCATCTCAAAATTTTTTAGTTTGTTCAAGTATGTTAGTTCATAGTTGTTACTATCTTCTCAATTTCAATGGTTTCTATTATGATTTTGTGTTTTACATTCTAGTTTCATAAATGTGACTCTTTTCTCTCTTTCTGGTGGTATGTTTGCTGAAAGGTTCATCTATTTTGCTTATTCTCTCAAAAAATCAATTCTTTGATTCATTGATTCTTTGTATTTTTGTCTCAAGTTCATTAATTTCCTCTCTGACCTATATTTTTTACTTCTTAATTTCAGTTTAAACTTGGTTTGTTGTTTTTCTTCCTTCGTGAGGTCGGTTTATTATTTCAACTCACTGTTTCTCAAATATGAATATTAACTACAATTAGCTTCCCTTTTAGGACTGTTTTTATTGTCTCAGTGCTTCCGGTGTGTTTTACTAGCATTTCTCTGGGCTTCCAGAAATTTTTAAATTCCTTGCTTGATTTCTGCTGTGACTCACTTAGCATCCAGGAGTATGTTATTAAGTTGCCAGATGTTTCCAAATTTTATGTGATTTCTTCTAAGAGTAATTTCTATTTCATTTCACTATAGTCAGATAATAAATGTGGAGTAATTTCAGTGCTTCTGCACTAATATATGGTCTACTTTGGAGGAAATTCTGTGTGCTGCAGTGAAAAATGTATACTCTGTTGTAGTTGGGTACAACACTGTAATCTCTATTAAACTCATATGTTTGAAGATGTGACTCAACTCTTTGTTGTTTTTTTTGTTTAATTGCTCTAGCTCTTTGTGAAAGTGATTACTATGAACACCCATAATGATTGTGTTACTGTTTACTTGGTCTTTTATGTCCAGCAGTATAAGTTTTATGAAGACCTATGCTCTAGTATTTGGTGTACATATATTTACAAGCACTATCTCTTCTTATTGGACATTTCTCTAGGTAGTGTGTACTGACTTTGTCATTTCTGATCAGTTTTAGCTTGCAATTTACTTTTCTGGGAGTAAAATTGCTACTACTACTTGTTTGAGGGGTCATAGTACAGGAAATACTGTTTTCTCTCTTTTGATTTTAGTCTATGAATCTTTTTTGGATTACATGTGTTTTATGAATGCAACAGACTTCTGGGCTCTATTTTAATCCAGTATTCCAATCTATATCTTTTAAAATTTTATTTAAAGATAAAAAAAAGCAAAACAGTAAAAGTGTAGCAACAATACAGAATTCCAAAAATAAAAACAAACACTAAGAAATCACTAGTTGATAAATTACATACTGTCATCTTCCAATCTATATCTTTTCATTGAGAATCTGAGGCCATTAAGATTGAGAGTTAGTACCAAGAGGTATTGATCAATTCCTATCACTGCACTCTTTCTTTGTCAATAAAAAGAAACTATATAGTACAGGGAGTAGAAGAAAGACACCTTGACAGCATTTCAGAAATCAGAAAAATGTCACTCATTGCAGATTAGAGTAAACAAAAGCATCAATATTTCATTTGAGAAAAGAATCCTTGGGGTCCCAGCCAATGAAAGGCTTCCTATGGAATTGCTTCCCTAGGACTCAGTTAATGATGCTCAGGTATCAAGATGATCAAAGACTACTGCAGCACTGGACCTCGGAGGCCTGGATATTGCCTCCACTGACTGCAGTTCTTGGTGTTGTCATGAATAAGGATTGATACATTGTGTCCATTTGAGAAGTCTAGATGCATAACTAAGTAAGTCGACACTTCTATATCCTGGGGTGTAGAGAACATGCCCTTACCACTCTAGGATGTTCATTGTGTCAGCTTAAGAAGTTTAGAAGTGTAACTAGGTGACTCAGCAGGGATCCAGGGTCTTCAGTTTGTAAATGTTCTGAGCCTGTGCAAGAGGAGGGCACAGAGATGGTGTGAGTGCTACATCCACTCTGCAGTGGGTAGCCTGCTTACAGTATAAGAGAGAAAAAGAGGCTTGCTCCTACCTCTTTTGCTCTTGTTGTTTTTGCTTTCTTCTGCACCTTGAAGTGTTTTCCCTGTGCCATCCCACCCTGCCTTGGAGCCAGCTGGTTATGGACTGAAACCTCTACAAAATGAATGCTAAATAAATTTTTCCTTCCTTAATTTTGGGCGTTGCATACTTTGCCTCAGTAACAAGAGAAAGGTACCCAAAAAATAATTTGGTACCAGAGAAGTGGGTCATTGCTGTAACTGCACCTAATCATGTGGTTCAAAAGCCTTTGGGAATGGCTTGTGGGAAGAATTTGGAAAGGTTCAAGATGTAACCTGAAGGACTAGTACTGGAATGCCTTAAGTTATTCTGTATGGGAGATTCTGGTCAGAGCTCTGAAAACCAGAAGGCTGATAGAAATCCTGCTGGTAAAGACCATGCTTGGGAGGTTTGTGCTGGGAAAAAGGACTGCATTGGATGCTGAACTCTATGTGATATGTGTTGTTGCTGACAAAATGTTTGTCTGCATTTTTTTCATGTTCAGAGACTTTTTCTGAGATTCAGATTCAGGGCAGTAGTCTAATTAAGCTGGCAAAAGACATTTCAAGACACTTGAATGTTTAGGCTATGGCATGGCTATTGTTGGGGGCCTTTAGCCATGTCTATTTGGAGAATCAAGAGCAAAGAGCCTTGCAGGATGATTTAAAATGTTGTGAGTTTGGCCAGAAAGTAAGCTGCAGTAAAACTGAACTACAAAAAAAAAAAGAAAGAAAGAAGAAAGAAAGAAAGAAAGAAAGAAAGAAAGAAAGAAAGAAAGAAAAAAAAAGAGTTGAGGAGATCTCAGTTGCTGAGAAGGACCAAGAGAATCCAAAAGATGGCCTGAGGGCATCACATGAAACATCAAGTCTTTACCCTTTGCAGCCTCAAAACTGCAAAAGTTAAAGACTGCTTTCAGAAGAAAGTTGCAGAGTATCATGCCAGAATGATGGTGGCCACATCATGTTGCAGAATGGAGCAGCACACAAAAGTTGTTCCTAACTGGTTTCAGAGTGCCCAGCAATGCAGGTACTCAACCACTACAACTAAAAAAGAAGAAAGCCTGGCTACTGCTCCAGCTGCAACAGATCTTGGTGTCATTCACCTGGTTTTAAGTGCATACACAATGCAAGAGTTATGGGGTTAAGAAGGCTTCCATCCCATTTTCAGAAGACCCACAAGGCCAAGTAGTGTGTCCCTGAGAGGGCAGTGTGTGACGCTATGAATGTGCAACCAAAGGTGTAGTGGAGACCACAGAGGTTTGGAAAAGCCAGGAACGTGGATCATCAAAGGAAACCTGCAAAGAAGGAGCAAAACCAGCTGGAGAGAGTGGTCATGGGATCTGTAATCACCAGAAGTGCCAGGCAAGCTCTTTTGGAGCTCAAAATTTGCTACAAATTGCCTCAGGAGATGGATGTGAAACTACAGGACTTGGTGTTTGCCCTGTTGGATTTTGGACTTGCTTTGGTCCCAATCTTTTGTATTCCCCTGTTTGTAACTTCTGAAGTGAAACTTTTTATTTTGTGCTGTTAAATATTGGAAGTGTCTAACTTTTAATTTGCACAGGTGCTTGCAACTAAGAGTTTGCCATACATCTTGGAGCAGACTTGGGACTTGGACTTTTCAGAAATGCCAAAACTGTTAGGACTTTGGCAATTCTTGCAGATGAGTTAAATGCCTTTTGCATAAAGGGTTGTACAAGAGTCTTTGGGGATATAGGGGTGAAATGCAAGACGAGAGGACAGAGGTAGTGTGAGTGCTACACCCACTCTGCCGTGGGTAGCCTGCTTACAGCATAAGAGAGAAATCAATGTAATTTAATATTGATAGACTTCATACTGAGTCTTAAGGATTGTTAAATCTGTATTATAATGTTCAAGCTGTGAAATGATAAGAATAAGCATGTCTTTGTAACTGGAGACCAGTTTAAAGAAATGTGTCTGGTTCCCAAGTTGGCAAAGGATGGATTATACTGGTTGATATATTGTGTCCACTTGGAAGTCTAGAGGCTTAACTAAGTAGCTCAACATTTCTATACCTGGGGTATAGAGAACAATGCCTTTACGGCTCTAGAATGTTCATTGTGTCCACTTGAGAACTTTAACTAAAGTGATTCAGCAGGGGCCGGGGGTCTTCACTTTGTAAACATCCTGAGCCTGTGTGAGAGGAGGCCACAGAGATGGTGTGAGTGCTACACGCACTCAGGGATGGGTAGTCTGCTTATACTATAAGAGGGAAAAGAGGCTTGCTTCTCCTCCCTTTGTTATTGTCACTTTTTCTTGTCTTCTGTTACCTTGAAATGTTGCCCCTGGACCACACCAACCTGCTTTGGAGCCAACTGATTATGGGCTGAAACCTTCACAAATATGAGCCAAATAAACCTTTCCTTCCTTAATTTCAGCTGTCAGGTATTTTACCTCAACAACAAGATAAAAGTAACCAACACATTGTGTGATGCTATTTTTAACAAAACTCATAATGTGAGGATTGTAGGGCCAGGAATGTTTCCATCCAGATTTCATAGGAAGTCCTGGAAGCCCAATAAAGGAGTTCCCAAGTGTGTGATGTAAGGAGCTGTGGGAATGAACCCATCAGTGTAGCAGAGAACCTAGGTGGTGACTGATGCAGGAACATAGAAGATTTACTAAGGAAAACTGCATCTCATTAGTAGAGTCAGCCCAAAAGAGAAGGATGTGGTACGTAAACAACAAAGCCATAAGGATGGGGGAGCACAAGTCCTATGAAGCCCATCTCAGCATCATGTCCTTATGCAGTCTCACGGAGCTACAGAAGTGAAAGTTTCCCCTTGAGATTTGGTCTTTTCCTGTTCTGTTTCTTTTCTATCCCCTAATTCCTACAAGTGTGACATTGTACTATTTTGGAACTATACAACTTAGTTTTTTTTTATTTTTAAAAATTTGTAATTAAGAGTTTGCCTTGAGTCTCAGAAGAGACTTAGACATTTTTTTTTGCATTTAAAAAAATTTATTTAAAGAGGGAAAAAAACAAAAGAAAAAAGGGTAGCAACAATACAAAATTCTAAAAGAAAAAAAGTAAAAAACACTAAGAAATAACTAGTTGATGAATTACTTATTGTCATTTGCATGTAGTTGTTCAAGTTACAAAATTAAAGGATACATAGTAGATCTTCAAACAGTAAGACTGCAAACAGTTCTGCTCAAAGATCCAACAAAGATTCAGCAATATGGTCATATATTTTACACACTCAAACATACATGCAGTTATATCCCTTAGAGCACTTTCTTTTCCTCTCTTTTTTATAATAGCAATTACACATTTTGGGTTTTATTACTCTTATAGTTCTTATTACTTTTTACACTAGAGACACAATGTGATATTTATAAATATGATTCTTATTTATTTCACTAATGAAGATAGTCTCAAGTTGTCTCCGTTTACCAATGAAGTCCTCAAGATCATCCTTTTTTATAGCTTAGTAATATTCCATTGTATAAAAACACCACATTTTTTTCATTCACTCTGCAGTTGATGGGCATCTTGGTTGTTTCCAAGATTTAGCTATTACAAATTGTGCTGCTATGAACATGAGTGCACATGTATCACTGTGATATGAACTTGTTAGTACTTCTGGGAAAATACCCAGGAGGGGAATAGCTGGATTGAATGGAACTTCCAATCCTAGTTTTCTGAGAACTCTCCATATGGATTTCCATAGTGGTTGCACCAGTCTACAGTCCCACCAACAGTGGATCAGTGTTCCTTTTTCCCCGAAGCCTTGCCTACATTTGTTATCAGTTGATTTCTTGATGGCAGTTATTCTTTCCAGAGTGAGGTGAAATCACAGTATTATTTTAATTTTCATTTCTCGAAGGACCAATGATGGTGAACATTTCTTCATGTTTTTCTTTGCCATTTGTATATCTTTCTCTGAGAACTGTGTATTCATCTCAGATGCCCATTTTTTGAAAGGGTCTTTGAATTTGGGGAACTTGAGGTTTTTCAAGTCTTTATATGTTCTGGATATAAGTTGTTTGTCTGAGGGGTTCTGGCTAAAATTCTTTCCCACTCTGTGGGTTTTCTTTTCGCTTTGTTAATGATTTCCTTGGAAGTGCAGAAACACTTCAATAATACGAGATCCCAGTTGGTGATTCTTTGAAGTGTTTCCTGTGCAGTTTGCGTTTTATTCATCAATATTCTGCCTACCCCTATGTCTCCAAGACTTCTGCCTATCTTGTCTTCCAGTAGATTTAGTGTTTCTGTTTTAATATTTAGGTCTTTGATCCATTTAGACTTTAGTTTTTCATATGGTGATAAATAGACATGGATCTAGTTTCAGTCTTTGGTATGTGGAGAGCCAATTTTTCCAACACCATTTATTAAAGAGGCTATCCTTCTTCCAGTGGACATATTTAGCCCCTTTGTCAAATATCAGGTAGCTGAGTGTCTTTGTAGTTGTGCTTGCATCTTCTAATCTATCCCACTGATCCTCAGGCCTATTTCTTTGCAAGTACCATGCTGATTTTATCACTGTGGCTTTGTAGTATAGATTCAAGCCAGGAATTGAGATGCCTCCTGCCTTGAATTTGTTGCCCAGAATTGCCTTTGCTATTGTAGGTTTCTTCTGTTTCCAAATGAATTTTAGGAGTGTTTTCTCTAGATCTGTGAGGTATGTCAATGACTGTGTTAAATCTGTATAACACTTTGGGGAGTATGGCCATTTTCACAATGTTGGTTCTTCCTAGCCAAGAGCAAGGAATGTCCTTCCATTTTCTAATATCCTCTTCAATATCCTTTTTCAGTGTAGTATAATTTTCAGCATATAGGTCTTTTACATTTTTAGTTAGGTTGATTCCTAATTATTTCACTTTTTTACATGTTATTGTGAAGGGTGATTATTTCCATAATTTCTCTCTTAGTGAGTTTTTTGTCTGTGTACAGGAATGCTATTGATTTTTGAGCATTGACTTTATATCCAGCTACACTGCTGAACTTGTTTATTACCTCTAGTAGTCTTTTAATGGAGATTTTTGGGTTTTCTATATAGAGTATCATCTCATCTTCAAATAGTGATACTTTAACTTCTTCCTTTCCTATCTTTATTCCTCTTATTTCTCTCACTTGTCTGATTGCTCTGGCCAGTGTTTCCAGAACTATATTGAAAAGGAGTGGTGAGAGTGGACATCCTTGTCTTGTTCCTGATTTTAAAGTGAAAGCTTTCAGTTTTTGTCCATTTAGTATAATGCTGGCTGTTGGTTTGTCATAGATGGCTTTTATAAGGTTGAGGTAGACACCATGTATTCAGAGTTTCTGAAGGGTTTTTATCATAAACATGGTTGGACTTTATCGAAAGCTTTTTCTGTATCTATTGAGATGCCCATGTGGTTTTTGTTTTTGCCTCTGTTGATGTGGTATATCACATTTATTGATATGCGTATGTTAAACCATCCTTGCATTCCTGGAATGAACCTCACTTGGCCATGATGTATAACCTTCTTGATGATTTGCTGCATTCTATTTGCCAGTGTTTTATCGAGAATCTTTGCATCAATATTCATCAGTTAGATTAGTCTATAGTTCTCCTTTTTGTTTGGATCTTTCTCTGGTTTTGGTATCAGGGTAATACTTGCCTCCAGGAATGATTTAGGGAGGGTTGCTTTCTTCTCAATTTCATTGACGAGTTTAAGGAGTACTGGCATCAAATCTTTTCTAAATTTCTTGTAGAATTCAGCTGTGAATCCATCAGGACCTGGGCTTTTCTTTGTTAGTAAGTTTTAAATTGCATTTTCTATTTCAATAGCTGATATTAGCTTGTTCAAAATTGCTATATCTTCTTGGTCAAGTTTTAGTAGTTCATATGTTTCTAGAAATCTGTCCTTTTCCTCTGTGTTTTCCACTCTATGTGAGTAGAGATTTTCAAAGTAGGTATTTTTAATCTTTTGAATTTCCATGGGACCTGTAGTAATTTCTCCCTTTTCAGTTTTTATTGGGTTTTTTCTTTCTTTCTTTCTCTTGATAAGGTTAGCTAAGGGTTTGTCAATTTTGTTTATTCTCTCAAAAAAACAGCTTTTGGATTCATTAATTCTTTGTATTTTTTTTTTAGTTTCAATTGCATTGATTTCTGCTCTAAACTTTACAATTTCCTCTCTTATATGAGCTTTGGGTTTAGCTTGCTCTTCTTTTTCTAGATGCTTGAGATGGAGCATTAGGTGGTTTATTTGTGCTCATTCTATTTTCTTGATATGACAATTTATTGCTATATGTTTCCCTTTTAAGACCACTTTCATTGTATCCCACAGATTACAGTATGTTGTTTCTTTGTTTTCACTGAATTGTAGGTATTGCTTTATTTCTTCTTTAATTTCATCTGTAGCCCACTGTTTATTCAAAAGGTTGTTATTTAATTTCCATGTATTTATGCAGGTTTCACAATTTCTTTTGCCAATAATTTCTAATTTCAGTTTTATGGGATAAGAATGTTTTACGGGATAATGTGTGGTCTATTTGGAGAATGTCCCTTGTGCTACTGAGAAGAATGTGTATTCTTATGTGGTTGGGTGGAACACTCTGTAAACATCTACTAAGTCCAGTTGCTCACAGGTATAATTCAGTTCAGTTATTTCTTTGCTGACTTTTTGTCTAGTTGATCTATCTCTTTGTGACAATAGGCTCTTAAGATCCCGTGTTATAATTGTGTTCTTGTGTATATGGTTTTTCATGTCCATTAGTATCTGTTTTATATAGTTGTTTTCTCCTGTATTTAGTGCATATATATTTATAATTGTCAGTTCTTCCTCTTGAATTTTCCCACTAACAAGTATGTAGCGACCTTGTTTATCTCTTTTAATCATTTTAGGTTTGAAGTTCACATTGTCTGCAATTAGAATAGCTACCTCTGCTTTTTTTCTGGGTTCCTGTTGCATGGAATACTGTTTTCCATCCTTTGACTTTTAATCTATGAGTTTCCTTTGGGGTCAAATGTGTATCTTGTGCACAGCATATTGTGGGGTCCTTTTTCTTGATCCATTCTGTCAGTCTATTGCATTTTATAGGTGAATTGCAGCCATTTACATTTATGGATATCACTGCTATGCACTGGCTTGACTTTGCCATGTTATGCTCCAGTTGTTTGCTTTCCACTTTTCCCCTTATCTAATTGCTTATCCTACCTGGTGCATGCAGTCAGGGCCCAAGCCTGGAATCTGGGTCCTGCTCACTACTTGGTGTTTGCTGGGTGTGGCCCAGTTGGCCCTTGTCCCTGTGTATAGCCCAGGGTGGTCTTGGACGCGGTGCATGGTCTTATTGCAGGGAAGCAGGCTCAAAGTCTCTTTCTGTGTGCTGGGATTACGCCAGAGCATGCGCTCAGGGCCCGAGGCTGGAATCTGGGTCGAGACTTAGACTTTTGAAAAATGCTGAAACTTAAAAATTTGGTGAAGGTGTTGTTACCTTTCTGATCATATACAGATACTTGTATCAAATTAGGCAGAATTATAACCCTGAGTTTATTTGAAGATTAAGTATAATTTCAAGAGATGTGTTTGAGTATCAAACGGTGAAGTGAAAAACTGTGACCATTAGGGAAGAGTGCCAATTGTTTGGCTTCACAATCAACTTCAAGAATTTGTAGAATACAGTCTGAGGCATCTGGGTGGATTGTGAAGGCATGGTGTTTAGATCTGTATCTGTCTTTCACACATTCTTTGGCACCGTATATCTGCTTTCCTCAACTGCCACAGTGAGCTTTGCTCTGCCATACTCTTGCATCTTGATATTTCTTCATTGAGTTTATTTAATTTATTGAATCCATGAGCTAACTTACACCTTTTCTTCCATTAAGTTGTGGGTGTTGAGTATTGTGTCTCAGTGACAGAATACCTAACACATCATCTATGTCTCTATTTTTAAAGAAATATCAAATGCTTTGATTTGTTTTAATTTTCACAATCAACAAGTATGAGTCAGTGTGTTCATTTTCAAGTTTGGGCTATTCAAAGTCTGTATTTACTTATAAACCTTACTATCAGTCTTTCCATTTGTGGAAACAGGCAGTTGGAATTTTGACAAAGATCATCTGGTAGAGTGGAAAACTCTATCTGTCCTGTAGTTCTCAAACTTAGAGACTTAATTCATCTTTTTTTCCTGTACAGAGTCCTCTCTGAGCTCTCAGTCCCTACAAAACTTACCATATCTATCTCATGATCACAAATGTGTGAAGTCGTTACAAGTAGGTTCTGTGTGCTAATGTAGCTCAGCCTCAAATTAAGTGATTTAACCTTCCCAAATTTCAGCTTCCCATCTGTAAGGAAAATGTTATGGTTTGTATTACATTGTCCTCCAAAAGTTTCATGTGTTCAGAGGTAGAGATTTTGGAAGGTGCATGGAATAGGAAGGTACTAACCTCTTCAATAGGTCAATTTTCTGAGTTCACAGTTGAATAGAGTATTAGAAGGTGGAGTCCAGATGAAGGAAGTAGATCACTTGGAGAAGGCCTTTGGAGGCTGTATTTATAAAAAAAAAAAAAAAAAAGCTCCCACTGAAAACATAAGTAAAATGTTTATACTCCATCTGAATTTATTCTAATAAAATATGTACTCTAGAGAGAGAGAATATTCTCTAGAATTCCAATGATGTACATTCTTGCAAAGGAAAATTATATGGAAAAATGATATGGAAAAAAATATTATTGTTTGCCAGGATACTGAGTGGAAGCAAACCTGCAACAAAGAAATTGAGGATATCAGGTGATTTGGATAATGATTATGTAGCTATATATTTAACAAAAGAAATCTTAGAACTATACTACAAAAATTGTGCATACTGCTAACTGCAATTTATACATTAATGAGCAATTTTCAAAGCATAGGAACATACTCAAAATATCTAACTATGTCCCCATGGACAATTTAATTGTTTCCTTCCTAGGATAGAGGAAAGAGAAGCTACAGACATTCTCCTGGAGAAGTCCCCTGAGAGCTCCCTGACTTCATAGTCTACTCCTGCCTCCTTCCATTAGCTTCTGAAATTCAACTGGAGTCAAGAGAAATTTGTTTTAGAAGGACCCACACTTCAGTCCTAGTCCCTTGACCATGATTCATTCATCTGAAGGTTCATAGTTGCTCACAAATTCAGGCCTCCTCTCATAGTTTCCAAGGAGCCGACAACATGAGTAAAGCAATTCCACAAAATAAACTATATTGAGAGACTGAAATGATTACCCTTTAGTGAGTTATTGTATAGGCATTTCCTTACTTTCTCTTTCTAAATAGAATTTCATGGATTGTGTAGAAGAGATAATGTTACTCTGTTTATTGTATGATAATCTATAGTTAAGGAGGTGGTGACTTCCCTAGAACCCAGAAAAAATGCACAATTGGCCAGGACTTGAATCCATGTTAATACCTCATCCACCATTGCTTTCTTCTTGCCATAGAGCCCTACCTGAGAGAGATTTTATGACACTATCGGTGCAGTTATCCATACCTGAATCTCTGACTTCAAGCTCACTTTTCAAGATCTCTGCACAAGCAAGGTAAGATATATTTAATATATACTCAGTGAAATCTCTAACCTATGTAAAGGTATTGGGCCATGTATACTTGCTATGGCTTGTTGAGCACAGAAATTTATATTTTAAGTATTTTTTAAAAAAGAGGTGAATCTGAGATGCAAATGTGAAAATCTCAGCAAGAAGGAGATTGCCCTTATTGCTGTTGTAGAAAAGGATATTGCTAAAAAGGGTCACAGGTATGTTTTCTGGCAGACTTAATGCTTTAGGGGGCTGGCTTATAGGGAAGAGTATCAGAGGTTAAGGAGGAAGGTGGTTGGGAATAGCATTAGCCTTACATGGAAACTGCCCAGAGACTTTCTATTCAAATAAAAGGACTCAAAATGATGTTCCTCCAAAACAACAGATTCAGATGAAATGTTTCCTAGATTTTTATATTTTATTTTTAATTGAAAAATAACTGTATACATTTATGGAGTACAATGAGATGCTTTAATAGATATTTGCAACCTTGAGTTGGCCACAGACAACAGATTTGTAGGCTAAAGTTGAGTCAAAATGGTAAACACTTAACCCTCATTCTTAGTAATTCAAACATGGGAAGATACCGCTGAGAGAAAAAACTAGCATAGTTAATGTAGGAAATGGAAAGTAAATGCACGCTAACATGTCGATTTCAGAAAACAAATTCAGCAAAAACAAAACAAGAAAAACAGGTAACGGGAGAACTAAATCAGAGCCTGAGAGCAAAGAGAAAAATCTCACTGACCCTTCTGTATGAGAAAAGCTAGCAGAACAAGGAGGACTCAGCCACACGTGAAGATAAGTGTACAGCACCCAGGTACACAGAACCAACACAGAGCCTGTCATTCTATTTGAGTAATATTATAGTGGGCACTCGAGAGATGAACTAACCACCCAGAACTGAAACATTCTTTTCACAAGTTTTCACACCTAATTTTTATTCTCAGGCCTCGAGTAGATATCATAATATATATCTGTATCATATATATGTATATATGTATGTATATATAATATATAATGATATGGATATATACATTATGAGATCTATGTAATATATACTATGATATGGATATATATTATGATATGAGTAGATATCATAATATGTATATATCCATGCCATTTATATGTACATATATATCTATATATAATATAGATATAGTGATATGGATATATATCCATATCTATATCATATCTATATATGATATACATATATATTGTGATATGAATATATATGATGATATGATATGAGTAGATATTGTAATATATATCCATACTATATATGTACATATATATGTATATATAATATATATATATTTGCATGGACATATATTATATCTACATATAATATATATAAGGTATATTATGATAAGGGGATATATTATGATATATGAGTAGGTATCATTATATATATATATATATATATATCTCCAAAGTTGTTATATTGAATAATTCAAAATACTCACCAAAAATTACAATGACATAAAATTTAATACTAGAGAGAATATTCAAGCATGTATTTCCAATGCAACAGTTTGTAGATAAGCCACTGTTTTATGTAACTTCACATTTATATATGGATAACTTGAGATATCTGTTATTGCTGCACCAAAGTCCTGTATTTAGTATATAAACACTCATATTTTAGTATCATATCTGTTCCACAGTACTTGTTAACCCTCTTACCCTTTACTTTTCTTTGCTTACAGGGGAAAAAAAATTCTGACTTGCAAACAACCTTGATGGAGAACAGGACAGAAGTGACAGAGTTCATTCTCCTAGGGCTAACCAGTGCTCCAGAATTACAAGTGCCCGTCTGTATCGTTATCGTTTTCATCTACCTTATCGATGTGTTTGGAAATCTAGGGATGATTGTTTTGATTCTTTTAGATTCTCATTTGCACACCCCCATGTACTTTTTCCTGGGCAACCTGTCCCTGGTGGACTTGGGATACTCTTCCGCTGTCGCTCCCACCGTCATGGCTGGGCTGCTCGTGGGAGACCAGGCCATTTCCTACAATGCTTGTGCTGCTCAGATGTTCTTTTTTGGGGCCTTTGCTACTGTAGAAAGTTACCTGTTGGCCTCCATGGCCTATGACCGCTATTCTGCAGTGTGCAAGCCCTTACATTACACCACCACCATGACCACAAGGGTGTGTGCATGTATGGTCATAGGCTCCTACATCTGTGGTTTCCTGAATGCCTCCATACATGTCAGGGACACACTTAGTCTCTCCTTCTGTAACAATAATGTGGTACATCATTTTTTCTGTGATATTCCAGCAGTCATAGTTCTTTCTTGCTCAGACAGACATGTTAGTGAGCTGGTTCTTATTTACATTGCAAGCTTTAATATCTTTTTTGCCTTCCTCATTATTTTGATATCCTATGCATTCATTTTTGTCTCCATCCTAAGGATGCACTCAGGTGCAGGATATCAGAAGGCTCTGTCCACCTGTGCCTCCCACTTCACTGTCGTCTCCATCTTCTATGGCACTGCCATCTTCATGTACCTGCAGCCCAGCTCCAGTCACTCCATGGACATGGACAAAGTTGCATCTGTGTTCTACACCATGGTCATCCCCATGCTGAATCCACTTATCTACAGCTTGAGGAACAAAGAGGTCAAGAATGCATTCACAAACATTATTTTGAAGGTACAGTGATGATTAGGATCTTGATTTTACTGGTGCAGGATGGCACTAACCAGACAGAGACCTCTCTGGCTTTCTTCTTTTACTGTTTCATTTTAAGACCCATATTGATTGAAGTACTAGAGTAATAGGATATTATGTCTGCAGTCCTGTTTGTAGAAAAAAGAAAACACTATGTGCAAAAATATATAATATTTACACAAGTAACAAAGATATCTTGGGATTTGGTTGTGGTTTTCACTTTTATTAGCTGTAATGTTAAACAAAAATCATTGCAAGTACTTTTTAAAACAGGAGCACAAAGAAACCCAAAACAAATCATACTTCACACTTCAAATTTTTTATTTTGATTTCTACACTGTTCAGTACTATTTGGTTTTTTGTTAATTATTTCAAATCCTTAGTTGGGTTTCTCTGGTAGAGTGCTGAATCATTTCTGTGTATTTTCTTTGAAGCTCATGGACTTTCCTTCAGTTTTTTTTGAGAATTCATAGATTTCACCTGAGAGTTTAAAGATTTCTATTGCTAGGTGCTTTGGCTTTTGTATTGTGTTTTATCAGTTAGGTGAGGTGATGATTTCCTAAAGGTTCTTGATGCCTGTTGACAAATAATATTTTCTGTATATTAAATGATTACATGTTGCAGATTATAATCTTCATAATCTGACTTTGTGCCTGTCCTTCTAGAACTACTAACCAGTGTGATTTTTTTTCCTCTGAGCTTAACATCACTCCCACTATTTCAGCACTTGATGACTAAACTCCAAGTCTGTTTTGAGTCCATTTTTAGTGTATTGTCACTGTTTCAGCACTATAGGGTACCCCAAATCTGTGTGTGTTACAAATCTGCAGTCAATGTGTTTTTATGTGGGACTGTGGAATTGCCTAACATTGTCATTCCATCTCTGGAAGCCTCTACCTTGGTCTGGGTGCCTCATCTATAGTCACAGGCTTAGGTTCAGGACCTTGAAGATTAAACCCAACCTAAGCCTTATCATGAGGGAAAAAAACCTAACACCTCTGCAAGGACTTGGTACTCACCTTACTTTTCATTCCCCAGCAGACAACTATGCAATCACTTTCTCCATGTTGTACTTTACAGGTTGAGGAGAAGTAGAGTGGGCAGCCTGCTGGCCACCAATTCTAAAACATGACCTTATCCCCAGAGCCCAGAGCCCATTAATCCCAATGTAACAAGAAATAATATTAAGATGCTGAGGTGTGTTCATGGCCTGACACTACTGCAAACAGTTATATGTGGTACTGGTTCAAATAGAAATTCAGTTGCTTAGGTTTACAGATCTTCAACTGGCATTGGGTGGGATCTAGAAACTATTTGTGTGAGAACATTGCTAGGAAATAGGCATTAGGGCTGCCCAGTTTTAGGTTTTTCCAGCTTAACACCAAGTTCCAAGACAGCTCTATGTTCCACTTACTGCCCTACCAGCTTGGAGAAAGTCTTCTCCTTTTCTGTGCTTCTTAAGTTTGGAAGAGTCCTTTTGCCACATAGGCTGACACTAAGCTGGTTTTGCCTAGGTCTCACAGCCACCGATGTGGGCCAAAACATGAGACCATTCTACCAGGGCACATGTCTCTGCCTGGTGCTGGGGCAGGTCTCTTGGGGTGTTCATTTCCTGCCTAGTGCTGAATCTTACTGTAGTGTGCCTGGCACTGAATTCCAAGGCAAAGCCCTGCTCTGACTTGTTTTCCTTACTTGCCAGTTCATGAGGTCTGGTTCCTTGCTTTGCCACTTGATTTGAGGGAAGAGTGGTGGAAACACTCTGTAGAGCTAAATACAGTTCTGAGGCTCCGTCTCAGCACATTTATGTGTTGGGCACAGGCTGTGGGACTCTTTCCAACTCTGAGTTTTAGTGTGCCAGACCTGGTTGTGTTTGAAGTCTAAAATCTGAACTTAATTTCTTTCTCTCTCCTCTAAGTTGGAGGAGTCTCTCTCCACATTGCACTGCTTGGAGTAGGGAAAGAGGTTAGTCGAATAACATTCCTCTTTCTGGTTTCTTCAGTGTGACTGTTATACTGAAACCAGATGCTATATTCTCTCATCTGGCTTCCCTAGTTCTTGTGAAACTAATGTAGTGAATTTTTTATTATTTGAGCCCCTTTTTATATAGAGAATCACTGGAGGACCTTAGTTGCAATCTTATTCTCAATCTTTAGTGGTTCTCTGTACTGATATGGTTTTGTTTTCATTTTTCTCTTTTATGTATCTGCCCTCTTAAAGTGTTTTAAAACTTGACACATTTTTATGATGCTTATCCTTCTGTTATGGTTTGTGTCTGGATGTCCCCTTAAAGCCTCATGCCATCATGGAGGTGAGCTTCCAGAGTCTGTGAATGCTAGGATCATGGGTATGAGTGCTACTCCCAAATGGCTGTGATTTACATACATTATAAGGGACAGAAAGAGACTTCTCTCTATGCTCCTCTTCTTTTGCTCTTATTGCTTGTGCTGTTTTCTGCCACCATGAGCTGTTGTCCTTTGCCATGTGCCACTTTGCCTTAGGAGCCAGTTTTTTTCAGACTGAAACCTCCACAAACTATGAGCTAAATAAACTTTTTCTTTTTTAACTCTGAGTATGCATATTTTTTCTGAGAAACAAGAGAAAAGTAACCAAGACATCTTTTCTTGTACAGATGTAAGACTTCTCTGGGTATCTTGTGTAAGGCCAATTTAGTGGTGTCAAACCCCCAGGGTTTTGGTTGTCTTGGAATGTCCTTATTTCTTCTTTATTCCTGAAAATAGCATGATAGCTACAGTATTCTTGATGGGCAGGTTTGTTTTTTTTTTTAGAGTTTTAAATATGTCATTCTGGTTTTTTCCTACACTGTAAGATTTCTGTAGAGAAATCTACTGTTAGTCTATTCAATTTCCTGTCTGACTTGTTTTTCATTGGCTGTTTTAGAAATCTTTCTCTTGGATTTTTGACAGTTTGACTGTATTATGGTAAAGATCTGTTTTAAACAAATCTATTTGAGACCCTGTAGACTTCATATGCCTAGATATTCATGTCTTTCTTACCACTTGGGAAGTTTTCAGCTATTTTCCATCAGATACATTTGTTATTCTTTTCCCTTCTGGAACTGACTTTATGATTGTCATTATTTTCTTCTCCTATTTCATATGCCTATTCCAAATATCAGTCTTCCAGTCTAAAAATTCTTTCTTCTACTTGATCTAGTTTGTTTTAAAGCTCTTGTCTTTTCCATACATCGTCACTATAAGGAAATATTAGAGGCAGACTATGTTATGAAGAAAACAGGTTCATTTCAGTTCACAGTTCTGTACATTCAAGCTCTAGGGGTCTTGTGTGGTACAAGCTTTCTGTTAACAGAATACAAAGGTAGAAAACAGCATCACATAGCAAGGAAAGAGAGCATCACATCTGTCTGTATGGTTTCTCTCCCTCACATCGCCATCAGATTCGTCAGGAGTTGCATCCTACTGTCCTTATCTAATTCTAATTGGCTCCCAGGACTCACCTCAAAAAACCATCCTCAAATTGAGTTTCCACTCCATAAAATTCATTCACTCCATAAAATAGGATTAGGGGGATTAAACTTCTGCAGGAGTTCAGATGGCCAAACCACATACAATGCATAGCATTTCCCAGCTGTCTCTATTGCTTTGCTAATTCATTAACTATATCTTGAATTGTTTTTCTAATTTTATTAAATTGTTGATCTGCATTGCCTTACCTTATGGAGTTTCCTTGGAATCATTCTTTTAAATTCTTTATCTACTACTTCATCAGTATCATTCTTTTTTGAGAACTGTTGTAAAAGAATTATTATGTTGCTTGGCATGCGTCATGTTACCATATTTGCTCATGCTTCTTTTGTCCTTATTGTTGGTATTTCATCTGATCAATAAGTTGTCTACAAGAATCTTAGGAAGTAGCTTTCATAATGAAGTGATTTATCCTGATAATAGGTCTTAAGACAGAAGTCCCTGTTAGGAAGCAGTTGTACAGCAATAGTTCCTCATTACTCATAGCATTACCCTTGGAGCTCCTCTTCTTGTCAGAGCAGCGGCGGCATGAGATTCTCACTGGAGTGAGAACCCTGCTGTGAACTGTCTCCCGTCATCCTCAGATGGAGCCATCCATTGCAGACAAACAAGCTCAGTTCTGGATTCTGCTCCATGGTGAGGTGTATAATTATTGCATTGTATATTACAGAGCAACAAAAATAATATAATATATATTCAACAATGTAATGATAGAATTAAAGTGCTCAATAAAGGTAAAGAGCTTGAATTTTCCAGAAAACCTCTCCAACCTCACCCAGCCCTCCCCAGAGTCTTCAAAAACTGACTGTGAAATTGGTCCTTGGTGATATAATTCATCCTTGGTTTTTATTGAGGACTGCCATCTTAGAGTGTCATCTTGGGAGGCTCTGGACATTGTCCCAGCTATCTCCCTACAGCTCTTTCACCTCTCTGTCACTGACAAATTTGAGTGTGGTGCATGTGGTGCCTGGGCCAGAGATACCACCCACCTCTGAGGGACAAGTTGGGTTACAGCACTCTAGTAGCCCAGATGAGTGTGATACACAATAAAGTTTGGACACGGCACCCATCATGTGGCTTTTTTGGCAGTGGGAATAGTGGCATCAGGCACATGGAGCCAAGTTCTTCTCTGGAGAAGCACTGGCAATGGGGGTTTGCAGCAATGGCAGCATTGTGGACTGCAATAGATAAGCCCCTAATTCCCATTTGTACCAATACCGCTGATACCAGGGCCTCTTGTGGATACTGGGAGTGTTGGGGCAGGTATCATTCATATATATATATATATATATATATATATATATATATATATGTAAATCCTCCTTCCCAAATCAACAAAAGATGTTACAACTGTTACAGCTAATGAATAAATTCAGCATGGAAAATTAAAATACAGCTCAGTTGCCTTTCTGTATACAAATAACAACCTACCCAGAAAAAACATCTTATTTTAAATAACATCAAAGAGAAAGAAAACCTTAGGGATAAACTTAACCTTAAGGAAATAAAAAAAACTATGTACTGAAATGTACAAGCTTTTAATGAAAGAAATTGAAAGAGACATAAATAAACAGGCAGATTTCCTATGTCAACAGATGGGAAAAACATGTTCTTAATATGTCCATACTTTCTAAAGCAATATACAAATTCAATAAATCCTTCTTAAAATTATAGTTACACTCTTTACAGAAATATAAAAACATTTTTAAAATTCATATGGAATCAGAAAAGACCCCCAAGAGCCAAAAAAGAAAGAACTTTGCATCATTATACTTCCTAATATCAAATTATATCACAAAGCTATAGTGATCAAAATAATATTTTACTTGCATAAAAAAAGACATACAACTATTGTTTCATGATGAGAACACTTAATGTCTATTCCTTCAGTAATTTGGAGTCAGACAATCTGAAATCAATCACTAAATCTTATTCTTCCTGTCTCACTCAATCTTTCTGCCCTTGGTCAGCACCTACATTTTGTCATCTACCCTTCCTGTCCAGTCTGGTAGCCATTATTCTCACCACATTGTACCTCATAAGTATATACATAATTACAACCTTCACAAGCATGTGTAACACATTGTAATTCATCAATTAGAATAATGTTTTAAACTTTAAAGTATGAAAAGTGAAAAAGATACATAGTTGAATGGAACAGAAAAGGACAGCCCAGAAATAAGCCCAAAGATAGATGATCAACTCATTTTCTACAAAGGAACCAAGAAGCCCCAATAGATAAATATAATTTAGATAATAATGGTGCTAAGAAACCTGTACTTACACATGCAGAAGGATAAAATTGGCCTTTATTTTATACCATATAAAAAACCAATTCAAAATGGATAAAACATTAATGCATGAAATCATAAAATTTTTAGAAGAATACAAAGGGAAATGCTGCTTGACACCATCTTTGGTAATGATTTTTTGTGTCAAATTAAAGCTCAAGCAACAAAAAGCAAAAATAAAGAGAACTATATCAAACAGGAAAACTTCGAATAACAACAAAAAAAATCAGCAAATGAAAAAGCAGACAATAGGTGGGAAGGAAATATTTATAAACCATTCATCTGATAAATAATTGATATCCAAAGTATTAAAGAACTCTCATGTTTTAATAGCTGAAAACCAAATAACTCAATTTAAAAAATGGACCATGGAACCTGAATAGACATTATCCCAAAGAAGACCAAAAAAAAAAAAATGAATAACTGGTATGTGAAAACATGTTTAATACCAATTATCAGGGAAAAGCAAATGAATATCATGATTAAAATTCACCTCACATCTGCTAGAGTAGTGATTATCAAAAAGACAAGAAAAAACCAGTATTGGCAAAGAAAAAGGAAACCCTTGTGTTTCCACAGTCAGCTTTGCATTGCCTTGATGAGGTAACTGACAAAGCTACTTCTGAGGTAAAGGGAGGCTTATGTTGGCTTACAGATCTGGCAACTCATGTCACAGTCAGGCTTCCCTGTTGGTTTCAACCCCTGATGAGGATTGCATGGCACAGAGACAGGGTGTGTCAAAGCCAGTGCCTGTACTTCAAGTCAGGAAGCAGAGAGAGAAAACTTGGCTGGGGTTTCCTAGTACCTGTGGAGGGCACAACTCCAGTGAGCCAAATCCCTCCATGATGCTCAGCTTAGCAAATTTCAGAGCACCTTTTCAAGCTTCCACCCCAGGGACCAAGCCTTTAACACATTCAAACATTTCTGGAACACTTATCCAAATCTAACAGCTTGTATGTTCTTGGAATGTAAATTGGCACAGGCATAGTGGAAATCAGTATGGAAATGCCTAAAAAAGAGGAAAATATACTTACTCTTTAATACAGCAATCCCTCTTTAGAGTATATACTCAGAGTAGATGAAATCATCACCTCCCAAAAACATCTGCAGAAAGACTGTCTATTGCAATATGAAACACAGTAGATAGGGAAACAATAGAAGCATCCATCAATGGATGGAAGAATTGGAAAACAATTGGAAGAATTATGCTAAGTACAAAACCCAGGTGCAGAAAAAAAAAATACTCTATGATCTAATTTCTGTGTGGAAGAAGAAAGAGGGAAAAGGGAGGAAGAAGGAAGAAAGGAAAAAAAGGAAGGCAAGAAGGAAGAAGGGAGGGAGGGCAAGGGAGAGAGGAATAAAAAGAACTCACAGAGATGAGAGATAAACCTGGTTACAGTTAAACTGAGGTACTGGGGAGAGGGAGGAAATTGAAGATGTATGAAGAAGGACATAAAGTTACAGATACATGGGATGAACAAAAGATCTGATGTAAACATGAAAATTATAGTTGATAATATTGTATGTGAGATTTTTGTTGAAAGAGGATATTTTAAATGGCCTTGTAACATAAGAAAAGAATAATTATGTGAAATGATGAAAATTGTTCATTTGCTTAACTATATATAATGGAGCCCTTTACTGAGCATATGCATGTCAAAGCATCTTAGGACAATGTCTCTGATGATCATATATTTTAAAAAACCTCAATAAAATACTAAAACCGAATCAAATTTCCTATGAGAGGGTTGGGGATTTAGCTCAGCAGCATAAGCACCTGCCTTGCAAGTGTGTGGTCATGAGTTTGATCCCAGGTACCGATAAAAAAAAAAAATTCCTATGAAAAGGATTATTCATCAGGATCACTGGGACTCATCACCGGAACACAAGGATGGTTCAAATTAAGTTAATCAGTGGGATGCACCACATGAACAGAAAGCCAAGAAACATCATACTTAGTGGTGAAATGTTGCAAATTTCCAAGGTCAGGAGCAAAATACAGATAACCACTCTTACCATTTCCATTCTATAATTGTTTTAATTATGACCCACATTGCTGGGACAAAATACCTGACCCCCACAACTTAAACAGGAGGAGTTTATTTGGGCTCATATTTGAATCCACAGCCAGTTGGCTCCAAGGCAGGACAGCACAGCAGAGACACATGGCAGAGGACAGCTCCACACAGCCTGGAAGACAAGAAGCAGAGAGAGTGATGGGGCCAGTTGGAGAGGTAATAAACCCTTTCAGCCTCTTCTGACCAGGCACCACCTTCCAATAGAAAGTCAGCCCCATAATCCAATCATCTTCCAGAAGCCCTGAGGCTTTGGTCACATCTTAGATCTGAACTATAACAATAAAATTACTGGAAGTTCTAGACGGGATAAATTAGGCAAGAAGAACAAAGAAAAGCCATCTAAATTATATGGGAAAGAGTAGTAAAGCTTTGCTTCTACTGACATTTACTGACGGCTATCAATGGAGGAATTAAATAACGTACAGGAGGGTTGATCATATTCTTGCACAAAAACAGGCCTTCTATTCAGAAAATGCAGTTACTTTTCTCCATTAAATGCACTGACCAATCCAGGAGCAATGAATGCCAAGGAGATAGAAGTAGAAGACCCACAGTCTTGACTGCAAGAGGATTACTCAGAGGGAAAAGAAGCCCACCAACCAACACATATGGGCAAATTTTTCCAACTCACTTTAGCAGGATTAGGGCAGACTTTAATCTTCACCTCATTGGTATTCATGAGTGGCACCATACTAAAAAGTGGTAGAAAAATGAAAACAGCAGAAGTGGTGCAAATGCACATACATGCTACTCAACACAGTGCATTATGGTCCCCCACACAGGTTGATGACTTCCTCCCTTGATGAGCTGGAAAAGGAGAGACAATGGGCCTCAGAGAAGCATCCCCCAGGAGCTCCATGACTGCTCATTGTTACCTGGCTTCTGTTCACCAGACTGAAGTCCCACAGGGACCCAGCCCGACATCCTTTTAGAGAGATCAGTTTCTGAACAAGCCTCTGATCATCATTTATTGAAACAAATGCTAATATTTTATCATACTGTAGCCTTTTCCCAAACCGTACGTGCAATGAGTCTGTAACCATAGGCAGGGAAGGTACCGGTGGTGACAACTGTATTGGTCCATGCTGAGGGGGTATCCTTAAGATCTTAGATACACTCCTCAATTGTTATGCACAGAACCAATTCTGTAATCTATGTAGGAAGGTCTATTTTATTATTTATAAATCATAAATAAGGAAACTGGTCTCCCAGAAGATGAAACAACCCTTCTGAGTACACAATTAAATTCAGGATTAAGTCAAGGCTTCAAGATGCATTTCTTAACTCCATGTTTATGATATTTCTATTTATGCATCAGGAACATTGACTCTTTTGGACTGTTTCTTGAGAGAATTTCTCCAATATTCATTCTCCCAGAGATGATTTTTTTATTTCAGACACAGAATTCAAGAGTCCCTTTCCCTCTTTTTTGAGGTATAAGGTAAGTGTCTATATTCGATAAATATTTATAATAAAAATGTAACTAATATTAAAGCAATTTTGGGTGGGTACTTCTTCTGTGAATTTTTCAGATCTGGCTAAACTCTTTTCTTTAAAATCTTTCATGGGCATAGGAACATGCAAAAAAAATATTTTGTTCTGGATATAGTGCAATAACATTTATGAAATGGCATACTACCTTCCCTAACAAAAAGTGCAAAACCCATGGTAGACTATGATTGCATCAAGCAAGTGGTGAATTCATCCTGTAAAAATGTGTTGTCCATCAAAGGGGTGTTCACCAAAATGTGCATAAATGACACATTGTTAGTCACCAGAAAGTTCATAATTTAACTAACTCTGTTTCACTTTAATTCCCCAAATCTCACCCTTTCTTGTTCATATAGAGAAATCTGAAACGTGGTAATTATAGGCATATTTAATGCTCAGTTATAGATAGATTTGTATCTTTAATATCATAGAGTAAGTATGGAATTTTAGAGAAGCTGCAAACTCAAATATTCCATTTCCTTAACAAATGAGCATACATACTCTATGTCCTCTTCCACTGCTACCTACCAGTACTGATAGCTATTTAATGTCCGCGTGTCTATGAAAAAGATGGCATTTGAGTAGTATTTCAGCTCTTACTAAGGTGAGAAGCCCTGCTTTGGGAGATAGGAATACTACAGGCACATGAACCAGGAAAGTTTATAACCCTTTCTGATTCTCTTTTACAGACACATAGTTAGGAAACTGGCTACATAATTTGCAAAGATTCCTCAGCTCTAACAATCTCTAATGCTATAATAACTGAACAACTGCATTTTATCTTCATATACACTGTGGTACCTTGAATAATGAGTACAAAACAATCCACATTATAGTCACTGGAACTTATGACTATGTTGCTTTACATGGTAAAAGGACCTGTGCAAATATAATTAAATTAAATATTTTGAGGTAGGTTTTATGGAGTAAGCCCAAGTGAAGACACTGATGATCACAAAGAGAAAATGCACATAAGTGCATTATGTAATATATATATATATATATATATATATATATATATGCGTGTGTGTATATGTGTGTTTGTATTACATAAGCTATATGTATACTTCAGTTATAGCTTCCATAGTGTTACAAATAAGTTATTAACAAATACAAGAAATTTAAGATGCAGACATGGAAACGATGTGCTAGGGGACAAGAGGGAGGCAGTTAATAGTGGCTACTAAAGAATGTAGTGGCTACAAAAGACAAGCCAACATGTGGGTCTCAAGTAAAATGTCAAGCAAAGGAGATTGTCAAATTCCTCAGTTGTCATGCAAAATGGTCATCACAGCCACTCCTTTGGGAGAAGAAACAGAGTGATAAAGTGTTGGGAACTGTTAAAACTAGAAATTGAACACAGGTACAGGACTGCTGCATGGCTGGGGAAAGATAAGATAATGACTGAGGACACCTGGCTCTAACTACAATTAGCTAAATAAAGACTGTAGCCACAGGCATTTCACACCTACAGAGAAACTATGGAGATCTTCTCCTAAGATACTTCTCTTTGTTAACTTTGTTACTTGCAAGGTCCTTGAACCACTCCCAAGGCCTGTTCAGTTTCCTCTGTTGTTTGACAAAAATAATAAATATAGGCTGCCCAGAGGCATTCCCTGTCTTAGCCACCACAGTCCCCTAACTCTGCAGAGGGTTTGATCTTCCTGGAGCCCTAAAATCATACCCTTTATCTTATTTATTTAATCCTTCCCCATATCCTCATTTGGGAGATTGGGGATCTAGGCCAGGTCCCGGATAAGGAAATACTGGAGGTAGCAAAAGATACCAGCAGCTTCAGTGAATAGGAAAAGATAAATCAAAGACCAAGGCTACAGGACATTAAATCCCACCCACTTCCATGTTGCCACCTTTCCTGAGCCCATATAGAAAATACCATTTTATACTAATAATATTAGAGCTTACACTCATTAATATTGTGCTTAAACCCACACTGAGCTGTTTTCATACATGATCTCATTTAATTCACAGTCATCCCTTGACATTTCCTAACAGCATATTCATTTTATTAGTGGGTAAAATGAGGCTCAGAAAACTTAATTTTTAATGAGCATATTTCAGGTATTGAACTATTGAGCTTATATATAAATATGATCATACCTTCTCCCAGAGCCCTAGATTTTATATGTGGTACTATTCTTTTTCTTTAGATGAGATTTTGTTGGCTGTATAAGCCTATAACACTGTACTATGCATTTACTGTCCATAACCTGCAATGCATCTCTATCCACTGTGTTGTGAATTACTATGAAGTGCATCTCCATACATAGGCTTGATATAATACAGACCAGGATTAAATGTAAATTTAATAAAATTAAACCATATTGACTAAAAGGAAATGATAGAGCAGGAGACGCATATGCTTAACATGAAACAAATATTACACAGTGTATATAATACACATGAATCAAAACACCATGCTATTCTCTGGATATGTAATAATTGTTATTTTTCTGTGAATGGGTTTAAAATTCTTCTCAATGCAAAAATCAGTTCAGACTTGCTAGGAGTATGTATGTTGGAGAATACTCTTGGGTAGTTCTAAAGCAAGAATCTGTTCTTTAAGATCATGCCTTGTGCATGACAGCATTAGAACTGTAAGCTGTTAGATTCAAGGCATCTTAAAGGAGAGATCCCCTCATTCTCAGTATGTGGCCTTGGACAGTTCCTTCACCTTTCTTGCCTCTTATTTTACACAGACACAGAATTGAGAAATTAGGAAGGTGATCCAGGAAGACACTGCTTCTACAAAGCATTGTCTAAATGAGTAATCTAGATAATGTGTACATAAGTAATCACATTGTCATTGCATACATTAGATAGGAAGAACATTGAAAACAATTCTGTTATAAGAAAATGCTTATACATTTAAATTTTTGTGCAGTTGCTTTTTGTTCAACAATGTGCTTTCACTTCTTTTATTAAAGAGTACATTTTAACTCTTGAATCTCACCCATGGAGAATAGCACAGAGGTGAGTGCATTCTTTCTGCTGGGACTCACCAGTGCCCCAGAACTGCAGGATCCCCTCTTTGCCCTGTTCCTGCTGGTCTACCTCATCACTCTGATCGGGAACCTCGCAATGATCCTGGTGATTCTGCTGGACCCTCGTCTGCACACACCCATGTACTTCTTCCTCAGCAACCTGTCCCTGGTAGACTTCTGCTACTCCTCAACTGTCACCCCAAAGGTTTTGGCTGGTTTGCTAACAGATGACAAACTTATCTCTTACAATGCCTGTGCTGCTCAGACATTCTTCTTCATCTTCTTTGCCACTGTGGAGAGTTACCTTCTGGCCTCCATGGCCTATGATCGCTTCATGGCTGTGTGTAAGCCCCTGCAATACCCTATGATCATGACAAGGAATGCGTGTGCTGGCCTGGCCCTCGGCTCTTACATCTCTGGTCTCCTGACTGCTGCTATTGATGTTGGAGACACCTTCTGCCTCCCTTTCTGCATGAGCAATGTGGTCCACCACTTCTTCTGTGATATTCCAGCAGTTATGACTCTTGCATGTTCTGATAAACACATGAATGAGCTGACTCTATTTTTTATTTCAACCTTTAATATCTTTCTTGCACTTCTTGTTATTTTAATGTGTTATCTATTTGTATTTACCACAGTTATGAAGATGCGTTCAGGTGAGGGATGCCAGAAGGCTTTATTCACCTGTGCTTCCCACCTCATCACTGTTTCCATATTTTATGGGACTGTGATGGTCATGTACCTGCAGCCCAGTGCCAGTCACTCCATGGACAGGGACAAAATCGTGTCTGTGTTCTACACCATAGTCATTCTCATGCTGAACCCCATAGTCTACAGCCTGAGGAACAAGGAGGTCAAGAGTGCATTCAAAAAAGTGACTGAAAAGGCAAAATATTCCCTGGGTTTAGTTGTTTAATCATGTAGAATCCACAGTGAATTACCACATCCTGCTAAAATCTACTCAATCCAGTAAGTCAAATGTTTATGACCATGCAGGGAATTAAAGCAAAATTGTATTTAATATTACTAACTTTTTTTCTGATTGACTAATGGTTCCTGTTATACAAAATAAAGAAAAACATGATCATTTTAAAATATCCTTGAATGAAATATATAAGATTTTTTGACATATTTTATCCAGTTATAAATAATTAATCATGGCAATTTAATAAATTAATGCTTTGGCCACTATGGAGTGATTTGTTAAGAGAAAGCATACTCTTGTTACTATTTCCAAAAGATTAGTAGCTATATTAGAATAAATGTGATGAAAATGAGGTTGTTATTTACTTTTACCTTAATGACTACCAACTCTTCCTATTTTGTTTTAAAAATGAAGCCAAGCTATCTTTTCTCCAGTATGTTTTTTGAGGTTCCTTGTCAAAAATTAGGTGGTTGAAGGCACCTAGGGTTCTTTCAACATCTTCAATTCTATTCTGCAAGGTAAACATAATTAATATAACAAAATACAAATAAAAAGGAAAAAGTAAACTGCCGGAGTCCAGCTGCAGCAGGGCTAGGGTTTCCCAAAGGTGGACAGGGAGTCGGCGAGTGAGAGACAGAAGACACTGCACACTAGTCTGTGAGTGAGTCTGAATCTGCTTTATTATTTAGAAGCTGGAATATATATTTGCTAACCTTGGCAGTAACCCCCAGCCCCAAGCAGGAAGCGCCCCAGGCTTAGGGCCAGGCAGGGACAATCCTAAACAACAGGTTTTAATTAACTCTTTTCACCTTTGTAACATCTCAATCTTGTTACTTAGTTAGCTTGGGAAATGTAAGCCCATGCACCTGGATGCCTGCAGGAGGAAGAGATGTGTGAGGCTATTATGCCGCTCCCTACATTGTTTCCTTTATCACTTATGGGAGTATGGCAGTTCCTGTGAGAACAGCGCCTGTCTTAGGTCAAGGACTCTTCATATGAACCCAACCAGGCCTTACCCGTCATGGGCCTGCAGGACAGCAATTGGTCCTGTGCCTGTCT